>MU224445.1:575544-593524 GCA_018584345.1 Thuja plicata
CCTCCTTAGTTGCACAAATCTTCATGGACCAGATCTTCCGTCTTCATGGCCTCCCTTCTTCCATTGTCTCTGATCGTGATGCAACTTTTACCAGTCATTTTTGGACTGAACTGTTTCAACAAACTGGTACCAAACTGAAGATGTGTTCGGGCTATCACCCACAAACTGATGGTCAGACTGAAATTTTCAAAAAATTCTTGGAAACTTATCTTCGTTGCTTCACTTCCGAACAACAAAATCAGTGGGCCAAGTGGCTTCCTTTAGCTGAATGGTGGTACAATACCCCTTACCACACTGCCTCTAAAATGACTCCATATGAAGCAGTCTATGGTCAGGCACCTCCAGTGCTCCTTCCCTACACTCCTAGCAGCTCACTAGTCCAAGCAATTGACATAGTTCTCCGCACTAGGGATCAGATTCTTCGCACCCTACAGGATAATCTTCACATGGCCCGTAATCGAATGAAACAACAAGAAGATCAACACCATTCTGAGTGCTCATTTCAAGTTGGGGATATGGTTTTTCTTCATCTACAGCCATACAATAAATCCTCCCTAAAGCTTAAAGGGTGTCATAAGCTGGCCCAAAAATTTTATGGGCCTTATAAGGTTCTGCAGAAGATTGGTTCAGTTGCTTATAAACTTGAAATTCCTCCTTATTCCTGCATTCATCCAGTATTTCATGTTTCTTGTCTAAAGCAAGTTCTGGGTACCAATGTCAGAGCACAAACTTCTCTCCCTGAAATGGATAAGGAAGGATCCATTATCCTGGAGTCGGCGGCAATCATTGACTAGTGCACTCGTCAGCTTCCCTCTCGCTCCATCTCTGAGGTCTTGATTCAGTGGCATGGCATGCAACCAGAGGATGCTACCTGGGAACCCCTTCTTCAGATTCAACAACAATTTCCACACCTTAAGCTTTGAGGACAAAGCTTTTTTCTAAGAGAGAGGGGATGTTAGGAACCTGTGTGTTCCTTCTGTTTATTTTGTTAGTGTAGTGTTGTCGGACGCATATGCCTTGTAAGTCATCCCATGAGTATATTTTATTATCCCACATGCATAGGTAGTATTAATTTTCTAGATCATACTTAGTATATAAGAGTAGGTTGAGGCCTTTGTTGGACACCAATGAATTTATTGTATTGAGCTTGCTCAAAGGAGGTTACCCCCTCAAAGTGGCCCGTGATCAATAGATTCATTCTGAGTTCTGCTATTGCTCTATATTCTGTTATTTCATGCATTCTCACCATATTGCTGTAAGGAGGTTCATCTCATAGTAAAGCACACTATGAGAATGGGACCAGAGGAATTTGCAATCTTATGAAGCAAAGCCTTTATAATTTGCAACCCAATAAATGTTTTTCCAGTGCCCTGAATAATGGCCAATTTTTTGAAGAGCTCATGATTAATGACCGCCTCCTGACTATCATCAACAGAATCACATTTGCAGACTTGTTTCCAATCAAAATTACATTGAAGCAAAGCTATTTTGTCTTGCAGATAAACTAACTAATCTATAAAAAAAATATTGAATGAAAGACCAAATTCTAAACCATCTTTACCTCCTCTCATCCCCACATATTGAAGCGAGTTATAAACCTAGAAATCATAGGACCCTTTCTGCGCAACAAACTCCCAATTTTTCTTTTAAATCCCTTTAATTTGGTTCACACACTCCCTATTTAAGCTTCAAGTAAATCTTCTCTTATAACCCTGAACTGGGTGTGTAAATAATTACATATAGAAGATGGACTTCCCGTGAGAGTAGCCCATCTTCCAAGTCCTTTAAAGATTGATCCTTTCTTTTACTATACAATCTTATACTCATTATGTAATGCACTAACCCCTTATGTAGTCCCTTGCAATAACTAATAATCCCGTTATTATTTTGCAGGGAATAATATATTTTATGAAAAAATTAATGATGAATGTTTGCGCATTTTCGGGCCGACCATACACTCATGGTATCATATTTTGATTTCATTGCTAGATCAGATTATCTTTCATCCCTTTCTTCAAGTATATTAATAGGTAGCTTCAGTTCATTTATGAATCTAACATTTTTTTTTCTTAAAAGGTGGCAATCACAAGATAAAGTGTTAAAGGATACACTCATTGACTCTATGATAACACTTTTTGGACCCAACGCCTTTCAAAGACTTAAGCTCCTTGAGAAAGCGGGGCTAACTTTGAAATATATTACGGACAACTACATGACCCAAATAGAATGCAACCCTTATTACGAGTGGCCCCCCTATGTTCCTATTAATGAGTGGGAGAATCTTAAAAAGGATGTACTTGAGAGACATGCAAGACATGATGGACAAATAGTATCACCCGAGGATAGAAGGTACATGATAATATTAGTAATGAAATTATGTACTATTTACTCTTTGTACTTATCTTCATTATACTTAATTGACTAACATGTTTCCATTCTTCCTTCATGATTCTGTTCTCAGTCAGATCTTCCATTTCAGTGAGTATATCATCATCTCCCAATGTGTCATAATTACAATGTATGTAAGCCTTGATGCCTTCTACATGCAATACGTCATGTGGGGTTTGTGAAAATTCTCCTTTCGGATCCTCTTGACATGACTTATAAGGATGTTTCTTGAATTTGTATCTAGGACAATCAACAACATCAAAAATCACAGGTGCATCCATAGCTTAGATAATGTAGAATACCTTTCACACACGAAAATCCAAGTTTATGCTTCAATCGATCACACACAGAAGGTGTAGAAATGTCTGAGTACTTCTCTCTGATCTCCTCAACTCGCTCCTTGTCAAATGATAGAAAAAAAGATCATAACATGGTGCTTTATACAAGCTAGGTTATAAATTTTCTTTTTCACTCCAAACTGTCTGGTTGGATGCTAATTCTCGCGATCAAAATATACGAGTCAGCTGATGATGTGCTCTTAGATATATAATCCATAATGTCAGCTACACATATTCCCAAGCTCACATGATCTCACTACATGATTTGCAAGGCATGATAAATTCTGATGTGTTGCATTTAATGCTCCCCTATGGCCATGATCAGCCAATTATGTTGATTCTATCTTGCTACCTTCAGGCGAAGATCTAGTAGCATCTACTAACTCTCCCTGAACCGATGTCTCACTAGTTTCTTTAATCTTCCATATCTTACCATCGTTGTTGTCTTTTTCTTTCTTGAAACAATTTTCAAAATCACTCTTCACATCTGCAATACTCTTTCCATTATCACTTCCATTCTTCTGAGGTTTCATAGGAGGTGGTGTTCTTCTGTTATCTACTCCATTATACCTGTAGAACTTTGCTATATGTCCTGGATTATTGCATTTGTAACATATAGGTGGTCTTGTTTCTTGATTAACTTGTAATTTACAGTACTTCACAATGTATCCAATGTTGTTACATTTGTAGCATGTAGGTTTCATTGTAGGTTCTCTTCCATTGTCTTTTCTATATCCAAATTGATTAGGTATTTTGCATTCAGTCTTCTTGTGCCCATATCCATTACAGTTAAAACAATAACTAGAAAAAGTTCTAAAAGGGGCATTACCTCTGCAGTCTCTATTCATGTGTCCAAATCTATTGCAACCAAAGAATCTACCTCTGAAAGGTCTGATCTGCTCTTTAGGTTCTTCACTAGATGATTTCTCAGCATCAATCTTCTCATCTAATTTCTCTTCCTAATTTTTTGAACATTCAGCTTCATTGAAGCCAATACCAGTCATATCACCTTTAGGTTTCTGCTTGTCTAGTTGTTCATCAATCAAATCACTGGTGGTGTGAAGTTTCTCAATATGTTTCTTTGCTTCAGTAAGTTCACTTTTCACAATCTGATTGTATTTCTCCAATTCTAAGTATTTGTTCTTGTAGCTATTAGCTTCATCTTTCATTTGATTCAATGCATTGTTCAAGGTTTCTTCAGCTTTCTTCTTAGCATCCTCTTGTATCTGTATTTCTTTAGCCATATTCTTGTTCTCAAGCTTCAGAGTCTCAATCTCTTCTTTCAGTTTCTTCACCTAATCTGAATTGTCCTCATCTGAGTCTTCTTTTATCTGAACCATAAGATCTTCTCTTTGACTTCTGGAAAGTTCAAGTTGTTCTTTCAGTTTCTTTATGAATTTCTCAACTCTTCAAATGTTGAAATTTAATTCACCACTTTCTTCTTTAGCATTATCAAGGTCTTCAAGTGCAGCTTCAAAATTCTCCTATAAACTTTTCAAATCCATTATGATCTCCCTCAAGCTATTAGGCTTTCTCTCCAAGGTCCAAAAGCTCTGATACCAATTGTTAGGATTGGATAATATTGAGAGAGGGGGTGAATCAGTATTATAACAGTTAATTAAATTCTTCAACCACTTGAACATTAACCATACGATTGCAGTAAAGGAAAGAACATAAAAAAATAATGTAGAACTCATAACACCATGATTTTTTTATGAGGAAACCCTGGCCAAGGGAAAACCCTGGTGGGGATGATACCCACAAGCATGTACTAAAGTAAAATTTCCCTGCAAGGAGACCTAGCCCTGTTAGGAGCTGAATATTACATAGTACATTTACCTATTTGAGGAATAACAACCCTGTCAAAGGTTCACAACATCATGTTAGGGGCCAATGAGCTTACAACTCTTACAATGTAATTCTGTTACAAAAGGTTCTTAGTCATGAAAAAAAAAAGCATCACAAGTGCTTTGATAGTTCCTTTATAGCTCTACCATTCTCTGCTCTGCCATTCGCATGTCTTCTCTTTCAGATATAATACTGCATACACTTCACTTCCTTACTTCATCATCTTTACCAAAAAGATCTTACATATATATCTTTTAACTTTAAAAAGTCGGCTCTTAGTATGAATATTATAAACAATACTAAGTCGGCCTTCAATACAAAATACATTTAATATAGTAAATATCAAATACATATTCGACGCACTTTCATAGTCAAAGTATAGACTATCAATAACAAAAATACAACTTTGATTTCCTGGAGTCCAAGTCATACTCCCTTATTCTTCGCTGCTGTCCAACTGCTCTGTGTCACTGTTCTCTACTGTCTGTCAGTCTTCAAATCCTTTTGACTTATCATATACTTAACCAAATCCAAATCGATCTTAGGTGTATGTCAAAAATACTCCATACTATCTTCCACTAAGCTCGCATGCCTTAATTCATCGATCTCTGTCTTAGATATCCAAAACAATACTGTACCTCTGTTTCTGTACTTAGTCAATTTTGGACATACCAATACTTATCTTAAAAACAATTGATCTTAAACATAGATGTGTTGCCATAAATTAAAACCAAAAAGTGAATCACATTACCCAAATTGATCACTTTACAACACATACACTATTGCAAGGGGCATAAGGAACACGATGAAAGATTCTACATTCAACTTGATGCAGGAGCTTTTGAGGGTCATAACTTTTAAATCGGATGTGGGTTCTTGCTAAAATTTTACTGGAAGATTGGTTGCAAGGATTTATGTGGATTGTTAATATAGCTAAGCTCGATTGGTGGCCATTTCAAACTTTTTTTGGGAGCTAGAAATATCATCTTGGCCTCCAAAATTGGCTTTTCTTGTTTTTTTTCAATTTTTTTAGAAAGTTGTTTTTGTAATAAATCCGAAATCATGTCTTTGATTTCATGGATTAGCTAGAAATTAATCTTGCCTTAGTTGGGGGCTTTTCTTGGGAAAAATCAGGATTCACTAGGATAGTTTTTGGAAATTACCAAAAATGGAAAAAAAATGTTTTTCTATTTTTCCAAAAAATTTGCCAAATATGGTAATTTTCAGAATTGTAATAAGTAGGAGTTTTATTTCATGGTAAGGTAGAGTAATTTGGAGAAGTTTAATGAATAATTTGAATTCTACAATTTTTTTGTGTATTTTCTAAGTTTTTTGTTCTTGAAGGTTTTCGGCTACATCATTTGGTATCAGAGCAGGATGATGGATGGGAGAGGAAGAGGTAGAGGTCTTACCCAAACGCAGAGAGATATGATAATATTGAAAACACAAGTAGAATAACTCATGAATCGATTGGAAAATCAAGGATTACAAAGAGAAGAAGATGAATCTGATGGAGAGGCGAGCCAAGGAGTTGAAGGAATAGAAGAAGGACAAGAAGAAGAAGTGAGTTTCGAAGAGAGGTTTCTCAGAGTCTTAGAGGGAAAAAATAAAGTGATCAAGGTTGATGTTTCAGACTATGAAGGTAGTCTTAAGCCAGAGGAAGTGATAGATTAGTTAAACGAGATGGTAAAGTTTTTCGAATTGAAGTCTATGACAGAAGAAAAGAAGATGAGGTTTGCATGCACCAAGTTAAAGGGACATGCCATGATCTGGTGGGATCATCTCCAAAATGAACAAACAAAAAAAAAAGGGAAGGATAAAATCAAGACATGGAGCAAAATGGAGAAAAAGCTGAGAGAAAAATTCTTGCCTGTGGATTATGCTCAAACACTCTTCCGAAGGTTTCAGAATTTGAAACAAAACTTGTCTTCTGTGCAAGATTATACATATGGATTTTAGAAGTTGTCCATCCGTATAGAACATCAAGAAAGTAATGAATAGATGGCTGCAAGGTATTTGAATGGTTTGAAATTCACTATTCAGGATAAGCTAAGCATCAGGGATAACTTTAAGAAACCCCCTCGTAGGAAAAAGTGTAAAATCCTAGCGAATCCTATATTATTTTAGGGGGGAAATTTTCTTGATGAAAGTGAATTTTTTTTCCAAATTAGGAAAATAAAATAAAGTTGAAGGCAAAATTTGTCCCTACCGAATGAAGATTCCATAAAATCTTGCGAATATTACATTAATGTGGGGGAAAATATATATTGTATGAGGCGAATGATTTTCTTTTGAATTAAAAAATTATAATATATGACGTGAATGCTTTTTTTTTTAATGGAAAAAAATTAATGTATTGGCGAATTTTATCTACTGTTTGAAGATTTATTTATTGTATTGGCTAATTTTTTGTTAATTATGGAAAAAATAAATATTTTATTGGCAATTTTCAAAGGATGGGACTCGTCATGTGGGCCAATGCCAAATGGAAATTTATTAGAGATGTAACATTGTAATTAATGCAATATCACGTCTAGCGAATATCGCCTTTATTTGTTGTGAATATAACTGATCACACATGGACACATAACCTAATTATTAATATTCATTGTTTTATACTGTTAAATTTATTATTTGAGACCATTTGATGATCTTAGATCAATGGCTAAAATTTAATTTCGGGCCGACTTGAAGGAAATTGAGTTCTACATGAAGTCACCGGAATGATGACACGTATCAAGCCTTAAAAGTGCACCGTAACCATGATCATTGATTACTACTGGTTATTTGTTTATGTGGATGGTGGATAGTGTAATTTCAACTTGTAACTCATAACTCGATAAGAAATAAAATCCTTTTTAGTGACATTCTTTAACTGCCATCTTTAATTGTGAATAGTACGCATGCATTTATGAGAAATATTTACATGTAGATATGAAAGATTAAGGACAATGGATTTAAATCTCTCACATGTGTAATGCATTTATGGGAAAGGTTTAGATTAAAGATTAAGGAAAATGGATTAAATACAATTAAAGAAAGAATAATTAATTGCTAAGTATCCATGATCACTACTATGAATCAAGGGGTCAGGGATATTTATAGACAATCAGACTTCTTTCTTCTTCATTTTTCTTTTGGTAGCTTAAGAGTCAGAGCTGCCGGTGGTAGAAATTCTTCCTTTGGTTTTAAGGTTTAGGTTTTTAGGTCTTCAGGCTTTCAAGAATTAAAGATGGACACACCAATCCGTTTGAGATGCACATCCCCAGATGACCAGAGGTCCTTTTTGGGCAATATCTCTGAAGAAATCCTCACTTCCATTTGTAGGAAGGTTGGTGGCGACGCTTTTATAAATTCTACTGTGTTGATGTTATTAGGTCAAGAGTTCCTTGATAATGTTGAAAAATACCATGTCTACACGGACATTAAATCTCGGTTTTTTGCATCTCTCCTTAACCTCAAAAGACAGAAGGTGGATATGTTGATGCTGCTGAGGAAGGTTTTTAAAGATAAATTCCTGGAGGACGATGTCGATGTTGCTGATTTTGCAAAATTAGGGGTGGGGATCCCTTGACCAAGAGATATACCCAAGCTATTGGAGCTGGGAATAAATGTGACTAGACAACCCTTTCTGTTGAACCTCAATGATGAGCAACTAACGTGACATAGGAAATGGGCACGAATTGGGAGGGATTTTCTCCAAAAATGGATTTTCCTTGATGAATTCGATGAGCCGGACTACACATGGCTTGAAGAATTCTCAAAGATTATCCCCTCTAGAAAATTCTACTCAGACAAAAGGGAAGATGAAGATCCCTAGTTTACCCATTCCCGTTACCCTAGTCTTTTGACAATGGACATGCAAAGTTTCACTTTTTTTTTTTTTTTTTTTTTAATACCGATAAGAAGTTGCCTAGTAGGTTTCTATTTTTACCATACAATGTAATTTTATGAAATAAATAATAATAAAATTTTTCCAAGTTCATTTCAATTTTCTTTTTATGGGTACAAAAAATGATTCTTAGACTTCTTTGTGATTACAATATTTTAATTAGTTGCTTTACCTATGTATTAGACATTTAAGTATGCTTATGCGATGGATTAGTACTACCATTTTAAATCTGAAGACTAAGATTTTTAATTTTTAAAATGATTAAGTTTCTTTATCAGTCCAAAGATAAAGCAAGTTTCTATTTTTAATTTTCCAATGTGTCATATCGATGTGTGATGATGTAATTGCGATTGTAATACAGATAGAAATAATTGAATTCAATTCAATGTTAAAGTCTGAGTTAAACATTACTCAAAGTATAATTAATTGTTAAATATTTAATTTAATTAGAGATGTAACATTTTTAAAGATAGTGAGTGCCAACCATTGGATGAGCATACATCGACGATGTATAGTGAATTTCAGGCCGAAAGGGAAAAGAGGCCCTATTTTTGCAAACCTACTCTGGAAACAAGGCCCGTGTCATGAATTAACCCTCAACTAACTATAATTAAAATCTAAATTAGACTACACTTTAAAACTAAACATTTATTAAATGTAATAACTAATAAGATGAAGTTATAATTTAAAACGATTAAGTGACACACGTCCTAGTGACATAAGATGACAAGCCAAAATTTAATGGGATCTGTGATAGTGCGACACATGATAGTGACTACCAGAAACCGTTGGATGAGCACAGATCAACAACGTGTGGTGTATTTCAGGTTGAAAGGGAAAAAAACCCCATTTTTGCAAACCTATTCTAGAATAATTTAAATGAACTCAAAATCACAAAGTCACAGAATAAGTATCACTTACCTTTGCCTCAAGTTAAATTGCTGCAATGCAGTCGTGACTCGCCAATGAAGTATGCAGTTGCACTCAACAGTCTGAAACTTCTCTATTGATCAAATACAGATATCAAATTTTTTTTATACTAATCCTTAATTGGAAAATTAGATGGGCAGTATTAGGTATACAAATATTTGGAGAAACCGCGTAATTATAATACATCTTTTGTTATTTTTGAGGTGATTATGGGTCCTCCAATACCTTCGCATGATTAATAAAGTTGGAAAAATTACGTCGGTTAGAGACATGCATCCGTAAAATGCCAGGTGAATTTGGGGCCACCTAAAAATATATATGTATAAAATGATTGGCAAATATAGGCCATCGATTTGGGGTCGCTTAGAAATTATAGGCAAATGTTTTAAATTTACGGAGACCAAGATTTATATTCTATTGGCGATAATGTGTAAGAAATGGAAAAATTAAATAAACTAATGGGTGATGGGCCCAGGCTTTGGACCCATTATTAATAAATGTCAGGAAATAGGGTCGATCCAATATATGAAAAATATTTGACAATTTTGGGGTCACCGACATGCGACAATTGCCAAATGGAAAATAATCACCACTAAAGTTTTCACTGCTAAGCATGCATCAAATTAACTGTATGGAGGATGCCTATTAGTTGGCTCTAAAGGCTGAAGAAAAAAAAAAAGGTAGTACAATGAGAGGAATAGAGGAGGATGAAGGGATACATAAACTCCATTTAGAGGAGGCTCAAGTTCTAGTCAAGGAAGTGAGAAACAAGAAGAAACCCATCAGAATCTGTGGAATCAAAAAAGAGGAAGGGGGTTTCAACGTGGTAGAGACTATGGTAATGGAAGAGGATGGGAAGGCCAAAGAAGACCATTCACTTGTTTTAGATGTGGAGTAGAAGGACACAGGGCCTTTGAGTGTTCCAATTTTAACATACAAGATGGAAATCAAGGAGGGCCATCCAGAGTGAACCTAGCCCAGGTTGACAATGAAGGACCAGAACAAGAAGTGTCTCCGAATATCAGAGAAAGTCTCATGATGAGGAGGAAAATGATCATTCTAGAAAAGGAAGATATAGAGGAGAAATGTGTTGATGATTCATGGATTAGAACCAACATATTTTGAACAAGATGTACTTCAGGTGGAAAGGTATGTCAAGTAATTTTTGATGGAGGCAGTTGTGAGAACATGGTTTCAAAATCAATGGTGGAGAAACTAAGTCTCCACTGTGAAAATCACCCTCGTCCCTATCGGGTTGCATGGTCCAAAAAGGGCAATGAAGTTACAGTAGATAAGAGATGCCTTCTTAAATTTTCCATAGGGAAGGTCTACAAGGATGAGTTATGGTGTGATGTGATTCCAATGGATGCATTCCATGTCCTCTTAGGTCACCCTTGGCATTATAATAGAGAGGTTATTCATAATGGAGAAAAGAATACTTACACCTTCTGGAAGGATGGATCTTAAGTAATCTTGTTGCCTCTCACAGATGAAGGAAAAGCTAAATGTATGCTATCCAAAAAATAAATTGTCAAGGAGATGAAAGTAACAGGGTGTTGTTGCACATTGGTAGTGCAAAGAGGGAAAGAAGAGGACTTGACAATACCACCAGAAGCAGCTACGATATTGAAAGAGTAATCAAATGTCATTCTAGAGGAACTACCTAATGGGATCCCCCCAAAATATGATATCCAATATCATATTTATCTTATTCTTAGTAATAACTGAGAGGGGGGGTGAATCACTACTCAAAAATTTATCCTTCAAACTTAACCACCAATCAATAAACATCAAATTATTATGTCCCTACAAGATGCATACCATGAAATACTAATAATGACTAACTGTCTGTCAGTTTTCTCTGTCAATCCTTATTTTTTCTTGATTACCGATAAGCGGTATAACTATTTACCGAAACTCAGTAAATAAGCAGATTATACCGATCAATCCAGAGTTAGTTATGTAAGATGCAAGATAGTAAAGAAATGGATCATACACACATAACACATAAATTTTAACGTTGAAACCCTGTTAGGGGAAAAACCACTGGGACCGGTACCCCAAATTTTCACTCTTCTAAAGTGAGCCCTGTTAGGAGCCAACCCTATTAAAGGTTACAAACACACTGTTAAGTGTGACCTTGTTAGAGGATTTTATACATAGAGGTTGTCACTTAGTATCGGGCATCTATTGCTACCATACTTGAATCAACCTCCTTCTTAGACTGTCAATAGGTATCGAGCAAGTCCAATGATATTTTCATGAATCAACCTTTTTAGCACTCCTTGAGATGTACCCCAATATATAAAAGACTGTTAAGTCCTGCTCGATTAAGAGACTTGATGCTTCAATGGTTAAAATGAAACACTGTGACCTATTCATATTGCAACTTTTAATTGTAGATTTTTAGATCTATTTAAGTACATTACCTCTCTGACCAATGTATCAATTCAATCCTTTATGATCCATACTTTCTGCTCTGTGATGCTGTGCTCACTATTCGTCAGTGTCTACATAATTCCTTAGCTCTCCTTCATCTTGTTTGATCAGGACTATATGAAGTTTTTCTTCATCATTTTCTCTTCAATATCCTCTTTTTATTCACTCCCCTTAATCCCATTCATAAATGAATTAAGCTTGTCTCTTATATAGACATGATATTCATTGTTTCTTGATTCTTGATTCTTGGAATGAAAAATAATCCATCCAATTAGATTTAAAGCATAACTCCTGATTTGTCTCATAGATATCTTCTTTCCAACTGTACAAATCATCTTTAAATCAATCACTTATCTCTATTCAAATAAAACAAATTAGACAACTAGTTAAGTCTATCTTTAGCTTTGCTAGCTATATATTTTGTCATTTTCTCAACTCTCTGTTCCGTCGATCACTACTTCAATTAGTCATTGTTGACAACTAACAGTTCCATTGGTGAGACTCCAGTTAGCTTTGTGATCTCCATATGTTGGGCATCATTGGAATTTTACTCATCGGGCAACACTGTCTTTAGCTTGTCGGGCAACCTTCTGACTTTGCTCGTCGAGCATCCTATGGTTTTGCTTCATTGGAAAACCTTCTAACTTTGCTTGTCAGGAATCCTATGGTTTTTCTTTATTGGGCAACACTATACTTCTGATCGTCGGGTATCACTGTGACTGTTCTTCTTTTCTCTGTCCATCGGTGTGCACTCCATCGGTGTTGTTTTTCACTTAGTGAATACTTGACTTTTATGCATTACTGAAAGCATAAAATTTGTTCCTTTGATTCTCTGAGGTCTTTGGCATTATGTACATGACCATATAGATAATATCAAGTTGACATCAATAAAAATATAATACATTAACTGATTTAATGCATTGCATTATCTTCAAATTAACATTGTCAAAGATTCAATCAGTTACATGTCATCAATCTCTCCATTTGGCATTGATGGAAAAATACTATATTATCACACTATACTATTTCTATGAAATACAATAGTTGAGATTCATCAAACTACCAATCTTTTTGTTCTGATAACCGATAAATGTCTAACCATCGGTAAGCTCTGTTTTAGCTTAGATTTGATTCTTGTAGCTCTCTGTGTTCTGATGTGTTGTGTTCTTTCCTTGTGTCAATTTCTCTCCCTTGACTGTTCTTCTCTTTTGATGTCTTTTTCTCTTGTCAGAAACTCTCCCTTTGTATAATCTTTCCATAGAATTTCTCTCCCTACGGATATAATCTCTCCCTATTGGAGTAATGTGACAATGGATAATCTCTCTCCCTTTTTAGAAAGATGTGATAATATGGATAATTTCTCTCCCTTTGACAACAATGCCAAACAAATATGTTACAAATATCTGACATTCATGTCAAACAATCATTTCTCTCCATCCATAATATATTCCTTGAATTTCCCTTATCCATCAGCAATATGCTCTGGTGCTCGGTGAAGATATATGCCTATCTATATACAGATGTAGCTTTGAAGTTAATCTCTTTTCTTACATCAACATTACTGATATTCTGATAATATGTAGGCTGATGTAGCCTTCAGTCATCTTACTGACTAGTAGACAAGGGTTTTACTCCTAGTCTCTTTCTCAAGTATTCAAATGTATCCTTGGGCAGTGTCTTGGTGAGGATATCAGCTAATTGTTCATTGGATTGCACATACTCAAGTGTCACTTCCTTTGCTTGAACTTGTTCTCTCAAATAATGATACTTGATAGAAATGTGTTTAGTCTTAGCATGCATGACTGGATTCTTGGAAATTTTTACTGCACTGGTGTTATCACAATAGATAATTACTGGTTCTAAGTTCTTCATATGCATACCTTCCAGTAACTATTTGATCCATGCAATATTTGAGTAGTTTGTAATAGCAGCAACATATTCTACTTCTATAGTAGATTGAGAGATGCATCCTTTCTTCTTGCTAATCCATGTGACAAGTCCGTGACCCATAAATAATGCTCCTCCAATTGTGCTCTTCCGGTCATCAAGATTTCTAGCCCAATCAGCATTGGATTCTTGGAAATGTTTACTGCACTGGTGTTATCACAATAGATAATTACTGGTTCTAAGTTCTTCATATGCATACCTTCCAGTAACTATTTGATCCATGCAATATTTGAGTAGTTTTCAATAGCAGCAACATATTCTACTTCTATAGTAGATTGAGAGATGCATCCATTCTTCTTGCTAATCCATGTGACAAGTCTGTGACCCATAAAGAATTCTCCTCCAGTTGTGCTCTTCCGGTCATCAATATTTCTAGCCCAATCAGTGTTGGTAAAGACCTTAAGTTCAAATTTTCCTTCTCTTCTATACCATAAGCCATATTCCTCAGTATTCTTCAGATATCTTAAAATTCTTTTCACAACAGTCATATGTGATTCCCTGGGGTTAGCAGAAAATCTAGCAACTATTCCTACTGCATGTGCAATATCTGGTCTAGTGTGTACAACATACATAAGTATTCCAATCATTGATTTGTACAAATTTTTATTTACCTCTATTGTCTTGTCCTCCTTTTGTCAACTTACATCCAGTAGCCATCGGTGTTCCAACTAGTTTGGAATATTCCATTTTGAATATTTCAGGACCTTTTTAATGTATTTGGACTGTGTAATGAAAATATCTTCACTTTGTTGAATGATCTGTAGACCAAGAAAGAACTTGATCTCCCCAAACATAGACATCTCAAACTCTTTGTTCATCTCATTAGAAAATGAATTACATAGTAAATCATTGCCTCCAAATATGATGTCAAAAAAAAAAATTTCATCAATCAAAGTGTTAGCATCTGTATCTTCCTTCAAATAAAGATTACTGATTTCACTAGTCCTTACAAATCCAATACTTATAATATAGGAATGAATTCATTCATACCAGGCTCTTGGAGCTTGTTTCAATCCATACAAGGCTTTATGAAGTCTACATACCATGTTTCTTTTGTCTGGATTGACAAACCCTTCTGGTTGCTCAATGTATACCTCTTCTTCAAGTATTCCATTTAGGAATGATGACTTGACATCCATCTAGTATACCTTGAATCCTTTGAATGTAGCATAAGAAAGTAGTATTCTTACACCTTCTAGCCTAGCAACGGGTGCAAAGGTTTCTCCATAGTCAATACCTTCCTCTTGTGCATACCCCTTGTATACTAGTCTTGCTTTGTTTCTTGTGACTTATCCATTCTCATTCATCTTATTCCTGAATATCCATTTAGTACCAATGACATTCTTGTCATCTAGTCTTGGCACAAGAGACCATTTCTTGTTCTTCTCAATCTTCTTAATCTCATCATTCATAGCACTTATCCATTCTTCATTATCAAGTGCAGCATTGACAGATTTTGGCTCAAACTCACAAATTAAACAACTTGAGTTTAAATACTTACTTCTTGTTCTTGTACCAGCTTTCGTATCTCCTATGATCTGGATCTCTAGATGGTTCCTTCTTACATATCTAGCAAGAACTAGTTTAGCTCTTTTTCTATCAGCTTGATCATCATTTTGTCCTTCATTTTTTCCTTCATCACCTTGCACATTATTTTGATCATTATCCTGACCATCGGTATTTGAAGCCTGACCTTCGGTTAGAGCATTTTGTTGCTCTAGAATTAAGCACTATTTCTCTGACAGAGTGTTGGGTTCTTCACAGTATACAAACTTTTTGTATTCCTCTGGTTCTTTTGTTCTTTCCAGCTCATTCTTTTCTGCAAATTCATCTATCTTTACATTTGCACTTTCAATAATTTTGTTAGAGGCCTTAATAAGACATTTATAAGCATTTCTTTTGGTGGAATACCCTAGAAAGATACCTTAATCACTCTTGGTGTCAAGCTTTCCATTTCTATCATCCTTTAAGATATAACATTGACTACCAAAGATTTGAAGTAACTTACATTGGGTGTTTTACCATACCATAGCTCATAGGGTGTCTTCTTTGTGTCCTTCTTCAATTTTACTCTATTTTATGTGTAGACAGCAGTACTGACAACTTCCCTCTAGAAGATTTGGATGATTCCTTTCTCTATCATCAGTGTTCTAGCATAGTCAACTATGGATCTGTTCCTTCTCTCAGTAATCCCATTTTGTTGTGGTGTTCTTGGTGCATAAACCTGTCTTTTTATACCATGCTCAATACAAAAATTAGTGAATTAATCTGATATAAACTCTCCTCCTCTATCTGATCTTAAGTATTTCAAATCCTTACCACTTTGTTTCTCTACCATAGCCTTATACCATTTAAACATCTTGAATGCTTTAGATTTATCTTTTAGAAACATAACTGTCATCATTCTAGAGTAATCATCAACAAAGAGAAAAAAATATCTATCTCCATAATAACTCATTGTCCTCATTACTCCACATAGATCAGTATGGACTAATTCTAGAATATCATTAGATGTATGGGTTTTAATTTTGAAACTAGACTTTGTCATCTTACCTTTTTGACAATTTGTGCACATGATGTTGTCGGGCTTTGTCATCATCGGTAAGCCTCTTACATTTCTCCTTCTGCTTATTTTCATCATGTTGTCAAAATTCACAAAACAAAATATTTTGTGCCACAACCATATGTCTTCATTTCTAGTCATTAAGAAAGTGGTGTTAGTATCATTCAGATAGAATAAGTTACCTTTTGTCTATTCACCGGTACCAATCAATCTTCCCGATTCATTGAAAATCTTTGCCTTCTTATTCTCAAATGCTACTCTATGACCTGAATTATTCAGCTGAGAAACACTCAACAGATTATAATTCAATCCTTTTACCCAATAAACATTTTCACATTTAATCAGATTATTGAACATTATAGTTCCTTTACCTTCACCTGGACAAGGTGTATCATTACCCATTCTTACTGTACCACCATTATAATACTCAAAACTGTTAAACTTTTCTTTGTCCCCGGTCATGTGGTGAGTGTAGCTACTATCTATAATCCAGATGTCATTTTTTCTAACCTTAGATATGAGTGTAGAATCTACATACCTTTCATCTTCATCTGAATCATCTTTCACAGCCACAAACACCATCTCGATGTCTTCATCAGGTTCAGTCCATTAAGACACGTAATATCTAAAATAAACTTAATATCCTCTAAAATATCATCACAAAAAAGTATACAATCTATATGTATCTACAAGGGGAATGATAAAATCTATTTTAAGATCCTTTAGAAATGGAGTCAATAGTGTGTGTGGGGAAAATCAATTTAGGACATAACACATAGAGTATCAAGATCAACACTAAAACAAATCAATCCTACAACAAGGTCAATGATAATATCCCAAGTCGATCTACCCCCTAGTGTGCCTATTTTAGGTAGGAATCCATAAAAATAAGGAAAATGATCTAGCCATCATAGATATATTAGAATATTATTTTGACCAAGACTCATTATTATCCTCTTCCTATATGACAATAACAAGGAACAAAAAATCTCATGATAACTCCTCAAAATGACATAACTAAAGACCAATAACCTTAGTGCAGGTAGAGTGGAGCAATGTGGATCAATGTGCGACAAGAAATTCAATAAATTAGCATACTATGGAACAATAATCTATTATTGTTTTAAGAATGACTTCTAAAAGTCATACCTTAGGTCAATGCACAATTATTCATAGGCATGGGTTTGAAGATAAGAGATTAGTTTCTTAAATGACAATGGCTAGTTCCTACAACAAACATTTGACAAGAAGTTAATAGGATAGGTTTACGTGCAACTGTTTCTTCTAACTGTTTGATGAAGATTGAAATATGTAGACGATTTTTTGGTAAGCTGGTGATACAAAGTGTAATGTGTAGAGACAAACATAGTGAAAATTATCACAGTTAAATGATGTAGTAACATGAATATTTAATGTGTGTTGAAAGAAAGAATATGATAAGAACTTAAGTGACAACCAATCTTATTTTTGTAGATATTCATTGAAAATGAAATATAAAGTGTTAATGGTGTGTTTGCAAAGGATTGTAATAGTGTATAAGAAAGTTATCAGTGTTGTGTATTGTAATATTTTGTTGATGAGAGAAGATTATTTAGTGATCTATAATAAAATAGAGTAGCCATTTGAATCATGATT
>MU224445.1:604060-623553 GCA_018584345.1 Thuja plicata
TTTGAAATTGGATAAATTTTTAAGGCCACTGATTCACCCCCCGTGCGCCCCCCCTCTTAGTTATTACTAACAAAACACATGTATTATGGATAAAAAAAATTGAAGAATATTAGAATACTATTTGATGAGCCTATTTCTATCCTTTGTGGCAATACTAGTGCAATGAATATTTCATAGAATTCGGTATTACATTCAAGGACAAAACACATTTCAATTTAGTATCATGTTTTGAGAGAAAATATTTTGGAGAATGAGTTGAAACTTGATAATGTCAAGGGACATATTATTGTGTATGGTTTGGTTCTTTGATGGACTCATATCCACATCCTTTTTCTGCCTGATTACAATATTTTTTGTGCTTTCACTATTTAATCGTCATTATTATGCCCTCATCCAAATTTGCTTCATATACTTGCTCCCTACCTTGAAATTAAAATTTTAACCTAGAGATCATTTTTAGTAGCTTAAGGGTGAATTGGTTCAAGTATTTACATGGAAATGACTTTAAAATTTTAATTACAAGTCCCAAATTTAGTATCCCCCCTCCTCTATTAGTAATTATTAGTTGTTTTGATACACATTTGTGTGACATGTTGGTATATATTATTGTATTTAAATATATTTAGTTTGTACTTAATTTCATAGAGGAGATCACATATTATATAAAAGAGAAAGTCATTAGAACACACTAATTTTTAAATAAAAAATAAAGACTAGGTTCACTATATAATATTTTAGGCAATGCCCATGTCTTTGTCTCGTCTTCACTATTTCTCATCATAGTTCATCTATCCTACCAAATGTATTTGACATAGAATAACCTAGTAAGCTATCTAGTTTGAAACCCTTAAATGATATCCTTAGACACTGCAAATGTGAAGGGGAGTAGTTCTTTAGTTACACATTCTTCTATATAAATCTCATGTTGATATGAATTGATTTCATGTGATATATTAGTCATGATAGTTGAGATCAAGCCCACGATATTCATCATCATTTTTTTCCTACTTACTCATATCTTAAAACAGTCATCAAATCAAAATTATTAATTTTTAAAACATGATTAATTAGTCTAACACATCACCAATATCATTCTTCACCATCAATTTTAAAGCTAAATAACCTTATAATATATATAAATAGATATTGATTTTATCTGTCTAAATTGTATAGATTTATATAATAAGAATTTTATTCTTATGCACATCTATATGCTTGTACAATTTTCTTTTAAATAGCATAAGCATTTCTATGAATAATAAAAGTTTCATTGAATTTTCCATTATCTTTTAGTACATATGGTGGTGAGAATTCTGTGAGCACCCTTTTGGGGAATTACTAGTTGAAGGCATCGGCATATAATTAGAAGACCAACTCAATAGGGAACATTTTAGTGGAGTGTCAAAGAATCTATTTATGCTATAAAGCAAAGCACACTATTTATGGTTTTCCTTAGTGCTTTTCTTTATTAGTGCAAAGATGATTCACTCAAGGTAATGACAGGCACTTCGTACAGTGGCAGGCCTGCTCTGTGCTATATTATAGATATAAGAAACTCTTATAGTCTGATAACCCACCTTTTCCTAATCATGGAGAAATATAAGCCCTATGTATTCATGGTTATTGTACAGGCTGCTTATGCTGGTCTCATCATAATCTGTAAGGCTGCCCTAACTAACGGATTGAGTGCTTTTGTTCTGGTGTTTTACAGGCATGTGATTGCTTCCCTGCTTCTGGCTCCTCTTGCATATTTCTTAGAAAGGTAAATTTTAAATGAGTTTGCAATTACATTTTAGGTGTAGATAAATACATTTTTCAAAGACTTCAGTTCAGAATCATTTATTGTTTTCTTTTAGAAGATTTATAACTCTGTTCATTTCCTATTGGAATCCATTCATAATTATTGCCCAGTGTAATCCTTTGATTTTGTTATGAAGGAAGACTCGGCCATCCACCACCATTTACAGCTGCTGCATGATTTTCTTGCTTGCTCTATGTGGGTATGTTATTTCTCATTTTACGCTTCTGGGTTACAGTGCATTTGCTGGCAGACGATAATGATCCAAATGTCTGAATAACATGGCTTGATGATTTGCAGGACAACTATCCAGCAAAACCTCTACATGGCAGGACTGAAATATGCATCTCCAACATTTGGATCTGCTTTGGCGAATGCTATTCCTGCAATGACCTTTGTCATGGCTGTTTTGTTCAGGTATAATTTTAGAGTAAACAAGAGGTGCTTTTATAGGCATAGTATCAATTCCCAGGAGTCTGATTTTATCATGATACAATGAAAATGAGTGAAAGCTTCTGGATTTAATTGTATTTATCTTTTGAATCATTTTTCGGATCAAACTCCATAATCCATCATCAATATAATGAGCTAGAAAAACGTACATTCAAAAAAACAAATACAGTTTGATCATAGAGTATTATCCAAACATTGATTCAAAAAAGATATATACAATAGCTTTCATCTATTTGAATTAACCTTACAGATCATACTCCATAATCCATCACCAGAATAATAAGCTAAGAAACAAAAACATTGAATCCAAAAACTTCTAATGCTCATTAACATAAACTATAGAAACTTAATTTGAATTTTCTTTTAATTTTTGCAACTCTCAAACTTTCTATGATGAAAAACCGAAATTGAAGAAAAATCACTATTGATTGGACATTTTTCTGATATGGGTTCAGATTGGAGAAAGTTAGGATTAAAACTCGGGCAGGACAAGCAAAGGTTTTGGGCACATTGATCTGCACAATTGGAGCATTAGTTATGACTGTGTACAAGGGTTCTGTTATACCCAAGCTCTGGTCTCCTCCTATTCATCAAAAGCACCATCTTAACAAAGTTCACGAGGATTGGATAAAAGGTTCCATTCTAATGATGACCAGCTATATTGCATGGTGCGCATGGTTTATTCTCCAGGTTTTCATCTTAACCCTACCTCAATGTTACGATAGAGAAATAATAATTACTTGAATATGTAACCTAAACATTGATATACTGTACCTGATTTGCAGGCAAAAATATTAAAGTATTATCCGGCTCAAATGTCACTGATAACGTTGATGTGTTTTGCTGCCTCACTGCAATCAGGCGTGGCAGCCTTGATTTTTGAACGAAAGCTTTCTGCCTGGGCTTTGGGATGGAACCTTCAACTATTGACTGTTTTCTATGCTGTATGAATTATATGCGCATCTTTATAATTTTATATATTCTTTATAAAGGGCAGTTTACACAACGTTTATTGGTTAAATATGGCTGATATTTGTCTTTTTGGGGTTTTGTTTATGCAGGGAATAGTGATTTCAGTGCTTTCATACTGCATGCAGATGTGGTGCATCGGCAAAAAAGGGCCTGTTTTTGTAGCTATGTTCTCTCCTGTACTGTTGATCATAGTTGTCATTTTGTCACCTGCTTTTCTAGATGAACAACTTCATTTGGGAAGGTAAAGTAAAATTTGTTTAAGTGGTTTATTCAAAATTGGATTAATAGATGGATCTTGTTCAAAAGAAATATAATTTTACCGGATCTTTATGATTCATTAGTGTATCATATACACTAATATAATTGTATCTAGATTTGATTATGTAGATTTTATTTTTTCAATAAATATTTCAAATCACACTGTAACATTTGAATAACATCAAATCTATAAATATCTATAAAGCTATATAATAATATAATTTCAAATAAATCAACTAAACAAATTGTAAATTAACCTCATTAGTATTACAAATTTAATTTACAAATATATGATATTGCTTGCAGTATAGGAGGAGGAATATTGGTTGTGATAGGTCTTTATACGGTGCTATGGGGGAAGAGAAGGGATATGAAGGAGGATGGTGAGCTGCTACCTATGGAAAGTCGACCAGAAGCTATCTCAAATGAAGTGCACCAAGGATCCATGCAATTAAAGCAAAATTCAAGTAGCAAGGAAAATGCAGAGAGCATATAAATATCACATGCAGATTTGGCCTGAGCCACAACACCGGAGTACTAGATGATGCTACAAAATAAGGGTCATATTATACAATTTTGTAATCGGCAATTTAGTGCACTTTTTTCCCTAAAATTTTGTGGCACTATGATTATGGGCATGATGTAAGTTTTAATAGTTTAAATTAAATATAAGATGTAAAATTATTGGAGTTGCTTTTATAGTTTATTATTATTATTATTATATTTTATTATTAATGGTTCATTGGGTGTAAGAGTCTAAATTTTAAAGGGGTATATGTAATATTCTAATTTTATAGTGTGTTGATTTATGAGTAGTTATGAGTAGTTATCTTGTGTTTACTTAATTTTTAAATAGGTTATAGAGTTATTATAATAATATATAGGTAAGTTTGTTGTAAGTGTTGTAGTTAATTATCTAAGTCAGTTTGGGTGAAATTCAAAGCATAAATATATATGAAAAGTATAGGTTAGTTATCAAGTTGAGAATTAAAGTTCTTATTGAAGATGATTGGAGGCATCCCCTTCAAAATACATTAGGAGCTTTCCTCAAAATGGAATATTATTATCATTTACTTTAAGTTCTTTTCTTGTTGTACTATTACGTTATGGATATAAAATCTTTATAGGTTGAAGAGCCTCATATTTAGTATCAATTATAAAAACCCCTCCTTCTATTTAATATCAGTTATAAAATTTTCATAGGTTGAAAATCCTCCTTCTATTTAGTATCAATAAAATAAAATGCTTATATTTTCCTTATTCTAAGATTTCATATCCATTATTTTTATGTACATTAAATAAAAAGAGAGTAAAAATTCTTTATAAAATCATTTACATATATTAGTAATATAAGTTTGAAGGCATCCAAGTCATTTTGTTTTATGTATCTAGACGTTAGAAACTAAGGGTGATGAATAAGAATAAATGTGGCAAGAAATTCTTTTAGTTAGTTATATAGCTTCCATGAATAACTTGTTAATTGTATTGGGTAATGGGGTGTCTTATTTTAGAATTAGTAGCTTATCTATTTATTGTATGCTTATTCATGTGTTGTTAAGAGCATTATATTTTCTTTTAGTTTTGTGCTAGAGATGTATAGTGTATGAAGTGTTTTCTTTGATAAGGAGTATTGGTTAGTATTGTCTATCCATTAAGTTTTATTCTACTTCTAGGATATTGGATATTAAGGCATCTTGGCCAACATTTCTCATACATTTTTATTTCTTTGTGTGGCGGCAGAGATGTGGCATTGCTACAATTAAAGATATATAATTTAATGAAAAGGAGAAAGCATGTACGAAGTATATTATTACTTCATCACATGACTTGAATTATGTTCTTTCTTGTCTAATATACCAAATTTGGGCCATCGTTGTTAGTGTCCAATAGAATAGTTGTGATGTAGCCCAAAACCTTCAAGAACAAAAAACTCAGAAAATACACAACAAACTTGCAGAATTCAAATTCTTTATTAAACTTCTCCAAATTACTCTACCTTACCATGAAATAAAAATCCTACTTATTACAATTCCAAAAATTACCATATTTGGTAGATTTTCAGGAAAAATAGAAAAATAGTTTTTGTTTTTTTTTTTCCATTTTTGGTCATTTCCAAAAACTATCCTACGAATCCTAATTTTTCCCAAGAAAATCCCCCACTTAAGCCAAGATTAATTGCAAACTAATCCACGAAATCAAAGACATGATTTTGGATTTATTACCAAAACAAATTTCTAAAAAACCTAAAAATAAAGCAAGAAAAGCCGATTTCGGAGGCCAAGATGATATTTTTGGCTCCCAGAAAAAAGGTCAAAATGGCTACCAGTCAAGATGAGTTCAATAAAAAATCCAAATAACTCCTTGTTGGAGACTTGCTTCTGTGTAAATTATTGATTGTATGTTTGTCATTGATGACAACATATAATATACAATAGTGTTCTATACGCAATTATCAGTACAGATGTTCTGGAGCTATGTGTGTTTATTTCCATGGTGTATACATGTTCTAGATGTTATGTACATTCATGCTGAGTCATATATGAAGTCTCAAATAAGTTATGTTATTCAGTTATGACAGTTACAGTGGCAAAAGACTATCTGAGAAGAGTCAATGTAATAACATTATTTCTTGAGTTGCGCCTATCTTTGGGATATGCGTATTTGTATTCATGTTTAGTTATGAGTTCTAGATAATTCTCTAAAGGCGCAAAACATGTTCTAATAGAATCGTAATGTTGGAGTTAATTTGGTGGAGCCGATTTCGTGAAGCATCGCGTCCATCTAGTTTGAGTTGCATGATTCAAATCTGATTGCGTGGTTGATATGGCCAACTAATGAAGTAGTGGAGGGACTCCTTGAGCCGATGGAGATCACATCCTTTGGAGAAGATACTTATAGTAGTTCATTTGATGAATGCCAA
This sequence comes from Thuja plicata, assembly GCA_018584345.1. NCBI lineage: Eukaryota > Viridiplantae > Streptophyta > Pinopsida > Cupressales > Cupressaceae > Thuja > Thuja plicata. Next base: position 610,462 of record MU224445.1, read on the forward strand.
GTGTGAATGATAAGGAAAAGAAAGAAAAAGTACAGAGTAGAATATCAGTTGTGTTTCATTCATCAAGGATTTATGTGAAGAAGAAGTGGAAGCATACAATACATTGGAACTGATCAAGATAGTAGGTCTACTCTACAGTTCATTATCAGATATAGTGTATATTTGTTTTACAGAAGGTTGTAGCCTTCACCATTGAAGTAGTGAGCTTTTGGATAGTGAGTCCTCACCCATAATAGGGTTACTTGTAAAAGACTCCTAACAGGGTCAGACCCTTAACCAGGTCACTATACTTATTGCATTGTAAAGAATAACTCCTAACAGGGTTGCAAGATCTTCTAATAGGTATTATTATAAACAAGTAAAGTTCTTTGTGGGTGCTAATTCCCACCAGGGTTTTTACCTATTTGGTTTCCCCGTAACCAAAATTGTTGTGTTCTTCATTGTGTTATTTGAATGTGCATTTACTTTATGTTAATTGATATCTAAGTGAAAGAAAGAAATAAAATACCAGATAACTAATTCACCCCCCCCTCTCAGTTATCCTTTGGGACTATTATAAAAATTGGTATCAGAGTCAAGTGCCTTGGAGAGAAAGCCTAACAGCTTAAGGTAGATCAGATGGCATATTTCAGGAAAGAGAGTCCTAAGTTCGATGGAGAAAACTATCTTGACTGGAAGAACAAAATGATAACACATGTTCAGTGCATTGGATTTGAGATCTATGAGATTGCCACTCAAGAAGATGAAATTCCCACCTTGAAAGATCTTGCAGCTGATGACTCTACTATGAAACAAAAAGAAGTGTTCACTAATAATGTAATTGCCAAAGAAGCCTTAATCAGTGCCCTATCCGACAATGAATTTTCTAAGATCAAGAAGGCAGATAAAGCATACTCTATTTGGAAGTACTTAGAAGATATGTTTGAAGGGGACATCCAAGCAAAGAATGCACGCAGAAAGACATGGAAGAAAAGATACAACAATTTAGAGATGTTACCTAAAGAAAACATCAGAGCTTACAATCAGAGGATAAATGAAGCAGTATCAGGTATAAGAAACAATGGTGGAGAAATATCAGAGGAAGATATAATGGACAAGTTAATGACCTCATTGACAATAGACTATGAGAGAAAGATCAATATCTTAGATGAGACTATGGAATTTTCAAAAGACTTCAAGAGGGAGACTTTGATTAGAAAAATATCTGCATTTGAGATATCTAGATTGAAGACAAAACCTAAAAGTGAGACAACCTTTAAAGCCACAGTCCACAACAAGAAGTCTATAAGCAGTTCTAATAATAATGAAGAAGTAGATACAAAACTAGAAGAAATAATTGCTATGATTGCGAAGAAGGAAAGAAAAGGTAAAGGGAAATATGAAGGACAACTACCATTCAAATGTTTTTCATGCAACAAAGTTGGTCACTTTTCATCTAAGTGCCCTGCAAGAGTCAAGAAATTCATATCAGATTACAAACCTAAGTAAACTAAAGAATGTTATCATGCTGAGGATGGTGTAACTGATGATGACTCAGGAGAAGATGAAATTGGATTTGTTTCCATTAATGACATTAAGAAGATTCTTGAAGAAAAGGACAAAGAAACGAAGTAAAAGAACAGGAGTTAGCATTAGTTTCAAAATCTGACATCAGAACTGACTGGATCATTGAAAGCGGATATTCACACCATGTGACAGGAGACAAAGACATGTTTGTACATTTGGACAAGTACAAAGGTGACATGGTTAGATTTGGAGATAACACTCCAAAACCTATCATAGGTAGAGGTTCTATCACCCTTGATGGAAACAACAAGACAGATGATGTTCTCTATGTTGATGGTTTGCATCATAACTTACTAAGTGTTGGACAGTTGCTTGATAAAGGATATCAGTTGGAATTCAAAAACAACCAGAGCATAATTAATAACAAAGAAGGAGACATGATTGCATCAAGCTCAAAGACCAAAGGTAATTTTTTCATCCCAACTCAAAAGTAATTTGTTTTTTTGCAAAAGTAGATGACAGCTGGCTATGGCACAAAAGACTTTGTCATATCAATTTTGACAACATAGTCAAGATAAGTAATGTAAAGGCAGTAAGAGACCTTCCTAGCATTGCAAGTATAGTTGACACCATGTGCAGGGAATGTGTGATGGGGAAGGAAGTAAGATAAAATGGCTGAGATCTGATAGGGGAGGAGAATTCACCTCTGACCAGTTTTATGAATACTATGAAGAACATGGAATCAAAAGATATTTAAGTGCACCCATAACCCCTCAGCTGAATGGGATAGCAGAAAGGAGGAACAAGATAATACTTGATACATTGTGCACTATCATGATTGAATGAAAGGTTTCCCATACCTACTGGAGAGATGCAGTCAATACATCAGTTTACACTATCTATAGAATACAATTGAGACCAGGTGCAGACAAGACACCTTATGAACCTTGGTTTGGTAATGTACCCACTGTAAAATACTTCAAAATCTTTGGAAGCAAGTGCTACATCAAGAGAGATGATAGAATTGGTAAGTTTGATGCTAGAAGTGATGAAGGTATTTTTCTTGGTTACTCTACTAAAATAAAAGCATATAGATGTTTCAATCTAAGACTAAAGAAGATAATTGAAAGTACTCATGTGAAGATTGATGAGAAGTTTATGATTCAAGAAAGATATTATGACTATGCTCCTATGATTGAAGATGAGCCTAGACCCATTAATAAGGACACAATTATTGAAGAAATGTTTGCCTATATTGATGTTTCATGTAACAATCCTAAACCAAGTGAAGAAGAATCACAGATTACAGATGAAAGTATCACTCCTAAGAATTTGAGATACACATCTAGATACCACTCTAAGGAAGATATCATTGGAGATAAGAGAGAAAAATTCTTGACAAGATCTAGAGCAAAAGGTTCAACTACTGATGAAGAGGTATGCTTACTTTCACAGATTGAACCCTTAAGTGTTGAAGATGTGTGCAAAGATTTAGATTGGCAAAATGCCATGCAAGAAGAATTAGATCAAATAATCAAGAATGAAACATGGGAACTGGTCCCTAGACCTCATGACAAGAATGTAATTGGAACAAAGTGGATATTCAAGAAAAAAATTAATGAAGAAGGCACAGTGGTAAGGAACAAGGCAAGATTAGTGTGTAAAGGATATGCGCAGAGAGAAGGCATAGATTACACTGATACATTCTCCCTTGTGAGAAAACTTGAAGCTATCAAGCTATTTCTGGCATATGCAACATTCAAGAACTTTAAGGTATACCAAATGGATGTCAAGTCAGCTTTTCTGAATGGTGACTTGAAGGAAGAAGTCTACATAGAGAAGCCTGAAGGATTCAAACTTTTAGATAAATCAGACATGGTATGCAAATTAAAGAAAAAACTTTATGGACTAAAACAAGCCCCAAGATCGTGGTATGAGAGACTTGATGGTTACTTAACCAAGATAGGATTCAGAAAAGGAGTAGAAAACTGTAACTTATTCATAAGAGAGACAGATGAAGGACTACTACTCATTGCTATTTTTGTTGATGACATTATCTTTGGAGGTAATGACAAACTTAGTGTAGAATTTTCCAAATAAATGAAAAGTGAATTTGAAATGAGCATGATTGGACCAATCAAATACTTTCTTGGATTGAATGTAAAAAAAACAGACAAAGGCATATTCATAAATTAGTCTAAGTATGTCAAGGAGATACTGAAGAATTTCAAGATGGAAGACTGTAAGCCAATATGCACTCCTCTGATAATAGGAAGCAAGCTCTCTAAAGATGATGATTCCACAATAGTTGATAAGACATTGTACAAATCCATGATTGGCAAACTTATATATCTTACTCAATCGAGACCTAATATTTCTAATGCAGTTGGCATTGTTGGTATATTTGTAGCTGAACCTAAATAGAATCACCTAATGCCAATAAAGAGAATATTCAGATATCTAAAAGGAACTATAGACTATGGTTTATGGTATCCCAAATCAGAGAATGTACAACTTCATGTATACACAGATGTAGATTGGGCAGGTTGTATTGATGACAGAAAGAGTACCTTAGGAGGAGCAGTATTTCTTGGAGACAGGTTGGTTTCTTGGACAAGCAAGAAGCATAACTGTATCTCTCAGTCAATAGCAGAATCAGAGTATGTTGCTGGAACATTGAATTATTCAACAATGGTTTGGATCAAGCAGATGGTTAAAGACTTTGGCATTCAGACTGATTATCCTATTGTTATATACTGTGATAACACTAGCACTATCAATATGTCAAAGAACCCTGTAATGCATGCAAAGACAAAACATATTGAGATCAAATACCATTTTCTAAGAGAAAAATTTGCAGACAGAGAATTAAAGTTGGACTATGTGAGCACTAAATAATAATTAGCGGATATTTTCACAAAGCCTCTATCAAAAGATACTTTTGAGTATCTCAAGGAGAAGTTGGGAGTAATTCCCTTCCCTGAGTCTAATTAGATGATGTAGCAAGAAACATTAGTCCTTGGTGACTGATGAATGGTTGACTACTCTACTTCTAGAGTAGTACCTGTGCTTAATGGTTTTCAACACCCTTTGTCATTGATATCAAAGGGGGAGTATTAGTAAGGGGGAGCATATACTCTGGGGGAGTATATAGAGCAGCAGTGTAGAGGAACTTTTGATGAGGATATTGAGAAGATTGCAAAAATAAGGAAGAAACTTTGAGTTGATGATATCATATGTTTCCATCAATGTCAAAGGGGGAGATTGTTGGAGATTTTCTTCTATGCAAATAATTGATTGTATGTTTGTCATTAATGACAACATATAATATACAACAGTGTTCTATATGCAATTATCAGTACAGATATTCTGGAGCTATGCATGTTTATTTCCATGGTGTATACATGTTCTATATGCTATGTACATTCATGCTGAGTTAGATATGAAGTCTCAGATAAGTTATGTTATTCAGTTATGACAGTTACAGTGGCAGAAGACTATCTGAGAAGAGCTGACGTAATAACATTATTTTTGTAGTTGCACCTATCTTTGGGATATGTGTGTTTGTATTCATGTTTAGTTATGAGTTCCAGATAATTATCTAAAGACGCAAAACATGTTCTAATAGAATCGTAATGTTGGAATTAATTTGGTGGAGCCAACTTCGTGAAGCATCACGTCCATCCAGTTTGAGTTGCGTGATTCAAATCTAATTGCATGGTTGATATGGCTGACTAAAGAAGTAGTGAAGGGACTCCTTGAGCCAACAAAGATCACATCCTTTGGAGAAGATACTTATAGTAGTTCATTTGATGAACGCCAAGTGTGAATTATAAGGAAAAGACAGAAAAAGTACAGAGTAGAATATCAGTTGTGTTTCATTCATCAAGGATCTATGTGAAGAAGTAGTGGAAGCATATAATACATTGGAACTGATCAAGATAGAAGGTCTACTCTATAGTTCATTATCATATATAGTGTATATCTATTTTACAGAAGGTTGTAGCCTTCACTATTGAAGAAGTGAGCTTTTGGACAGTGAGTCCTCACCCCTAACAATGTTACTTGTAAAAGACTCCTAACAGGGTTGCAAGATCTTCTAATAGGTATTATTATAAACAAGTATAGTTCTTTGTGGGTGCTAATTCCCACTGGGGTTTTTACCTATTTGGTTTCCCCGAAACCAAAATTGTTGTGTTCTCCATTGTGTTATCTAAATGTGCATTTACTTTATGTTAATTGATATCTAAGTGAAAGAAAGAAATAAAATAGCTGATAACTCATTCACCCCCCTCTCTCAGTTATCCTTTGGGACTATTCTAACACTCCTCTCCACCAATCTACTTGTAAAATTTTAGCAAAAACCCACATCTGAGTCCAAAGTTATGACCCCTAGAAGCTCCTGCATCATTCTCCCCTTCTTGAAAAGAATGCAACTCTTGCAAGTTCTGTGGTGCAGGAGCACCTTAAGGTCTTGCAAAGATCTTTGAATCATTTTGTCTTGTAGGTTGGTTTGGCCAACCACCAAAGTAATAAGGACTATTTATGAAGTCCCAAGTGTGTTTTGTGTGTGTCTAGAGTTAGGAGTGATTAGCATTTAGTGGTGGATGAGATCAAATAGGAACTAGGTGGTTAAGACCTAGGAAGTCAACTCAATGGTAAAGAACAACTCCTAACAGGGTTGCAAGATCTTCTAACAACTCAATATTTATACTTATTGCATTGTAAAGAACAACTCCTAACAGGGTTGCAAGATCTTCTAATAGGTATTATTACAAACAAGTATAGTTCTTTGTGGGTGCTAATTCCCACTGGGGTTTTTACCTATTTGGTTTCCCCGAAACCAAAATTGTTGTGTTCTCCATTGTGTTATATAAATGTGCATTTACTTTATGTTAATTGATATCTAAGTGAAAGAAAGAAATAAAATAGCTGATAACTGATTCACCCCCCTCTCTCAGTTATCCTTTGGGACTATTCTAACACTCCTCGCCACCAATCTACTTGTAAAATTTCAGAAAAAACCCACATCCGAGTCCAAAGTTATGACCCCCAGAAGCTCCTGCATCATTCTCCCCTTCTTGAAAAGAATGCAGCTCTTGCAAGTTTCATGGTGCAGGAGCACCTTAAGGTCTTGCAAAGATCTTTGAATCATTTTGTCTTGTAGGTTTTTTTGGCCAACCACCAAAGTAATAAGGACTATTTATGAAGTCCCAAGTGTGTTTTGTGTGCGTCTAGAATTAGGAGTGATTAGCGTTTAGTGGTGGATGAGATCAAATAGGAACTAGGTGGTTAAGACCTAGGAAGTCAACTCAATGGTCAAACTTGGGTTGAGATCCCAAAATGGAGTTTCAATTGGGATTTTGATGATTTTAGGTGTTTAAAGGTCTTATATGTTGATTTGAAGTGAATTTGGGTCATTAAGCATAGTGGTTTGATAAAATGCTAAAAGTTGCAAAAGTTGTTCATGACAACTTTTCAATTTTGAAAAGTTGTCATGACAACATTGCCTAAAATTGAGGAAAGGGATTTAATGATGCCCAAATACCAACATGAAGGTCCAGAAATGTGGGAGTAAGGTATATAAGGTGGATTAAACCCTAATCTAACAGTTACTAGTCATTGTGTAAAAACTAAGCATTGTGAAGGAGAATTAGTGACTGTATTCTGTAACAGAGCTTTGATCCAGTTGTTTAATGGATTGAAAGTGATGAAATAATGCATTGAGAAATTTTTTTTGGAATTTAGATAATTGTTGTGGCATTGGTTTGATTTTTTAGTGTTTAGTGATACTCCATTTAAAGTGTAAATATAGCTTGTGGAGTCATTTTTTGTAGGGGAAGCATGCAGTGCATTTTGGTTAGGAGCTTGGATGAGACAGTAGCAAGAAAGCTTGCTAAATGGATTGGGTGAACCAAATAAATGGTGGGAGAATGTAGGGGAGAGACTCCTTGATAATTGGATGCTAGGAGATGATCAGAGGACTTGAGTAGGTCACCTAGATAAAACCAAGAATACAGATTGTTGTACATGTTCCCAAAACCCTTAAAAGTAAGAGTTTCTTGAAAGTCCTATGTACAGACAGGGTGGGGGTATAAATCATTGAAAATCCTAGAGACTAGGGTAGTCATATAAAGAATCCATAATTGATTCATAGGGTTGTTAAGGGGTTTTTTCAATAAATCCAAGTTTACAATGTGTAGGAGGGTTAATTAGGCCTAAAAGGCTACAAGGCCTAAAAATCTTGAAATTAAGGACCTGTTTGAAACATAAAGAAGGGATCCATCAAAATGGATCAAGATAATTTGAAAATGAACTAGTAATGGTCAGGAAACCTAACTCTATAGGCAAGGTAGTTTGGAGAGAAAGTGGCAAGACAAGCCTTTGGGTGCATAGAAGGATGGAGAAGGACTTAAGGAGTGTTTGAAGTTTGTGGAGAGATCTAAAGGAGATAGAGGATCACAAATTTAGCCTTTGGTTAGGGTGATGATAGGAACCCTAAGAAGGCCCAAGGAGAGGTCTTGATTGGAGCAAGATTTCTCTTGAGAGTGAGCTTGCCATCAAATTGGTATCAGAGCCATTGAAAGGCTTGGGATTTGGTTAGTGTATGTCAGAGAGAAGTGAATCCATAGGAGAAAGCACCATGGTGACTAATGAGAATTAGAAAGGGATTTGTCAGAGCAGCAAGATAAGAATAGGCTTCTTGAAGAAGCTATGGAAGAAATGAAGTTGAAGTTGATAGAGGTTATAGAGACAACCAGTAAGATGAGAGAACAGATGAGTGAAGATAAAGATAAAGGAAAGAAAAAATTTGAAGAGGATATAGAACCAAAGCCTGACCCTCTTCTACCCAAGGAACCATTCCTCAAGGCCCTCAAGGAATTAAGTGGAAAGGCCCTAGAAGGAATTCTAGTGTTCTCTGGTAAGATGGATATAGAGATGGTTATGGAATGGATTGAAGGTATGGAGAACCACTTCGAATGTGATGGAATCACAAAATCATAGAAGGTGAAGATAGCCAAATCAAGGCTAAGAGGAGAAGCATTGAATTGGTGGAAGTTTCTACAAGAAAAAGGGGAGAAAGAAGGGAAGAAGCCCATAGAAAATTGGAAATCTATGGTGGCTAAGGTGAAAGAAAACTACCTTCCAGAAGACTATGATATCCAGCTACATAAGAGAAGGAAAAATATTAGACAAAAGGACCTAGATGCGTCATCCTATACAGAAGAGTTCCAAAAGATTTGTCTTAGGTATAGGGTACAAGAGATAGAGAGCATCAAGGTTTCTTGGTACCTTAATGGATTAAGGTGGAATATACAAGAAGAGCTTAGCCTCTTTACTCTAACCTCCATTCATAGTTGTTTTCAAATGGCCCTAAAAGTGGAAGAGAAACTTAGAAAGAAGCAAGACTCTAACTCAAGGGGTAGAGGAAGAGGTAGAGACTCCAGAGGAGGATATAGAGGTGGTTCCAGTTGAAGAGGCAATTAAAATAGAAGCCAAGGAGACTCTAGGGGTGATGAACAAAAGCATGAGTCTAATAACAGAGGAGGATATAGTAGAGGAAGAGGATTTCACAATTGTGGAAGAGGAAGATCGGGTGGGTTTTGAAGGAGCTCACACTTTGCTACAATGAAGTGTTACTACTGTGGCGAATTAGGTCACCCTGCTTATAGATGTCGAGATAAGCCAGCAACTTCACAAGGAGAGAAGAAGATTTCCTATGTACAAGAAGAGGACATGACCAAACAATCAGAGATCAATCTAGATTCATAGAAGGGAGAGAACCTCATGCTTAGGGGGATTCTAATCAAAGCACCTACAAAGGATGAACACAAGAAGAGAAGGGATATTTTTAGAGTCAAGTGTAAGATACTTGGTAAGGTATGTAGGGTCATAATTGACTCTAGATCTACTGACAATGTAATCTTAGAGGAGGCAGTACATAAAATTAAATTGGTAAAGATTCCTCATGTATGCCCTTACAAGGTAACTTGGTTGAATAAGGGCCATAATATCTTGGTGAATGAACAAGTGTGGGTTGATTTCACTATTGGCAATTATCAAGATAGGAAAGTTTGTGATGTGTTTCCAATGGATGCATGCCATCTTTTACTTGGCAGACCATGGCAGTATGATAGAGAAGAAGTTCACCATGGGAAGGAGAATAAGTACTCACTCAGGAAGAATGAAGTAACTTATAAGATACAGTCATTAATAGAAGAAGAAACAGTGGAGAAGATAGATTCCAAAAATATTCTTATGAGTGGAAATGATTTCTTAAGGGACATGAAATATGAAGGTGAAATTGGTTATGCTATTCTAGTAAAGCCAAAGGAGGAGGAGAGACCTAAACAAGAACCCACTCCAATAGAAATGAAAGAGTTACTAGATTGGTTTAAAGACATCATTTATGAAGGGACTCCAGCTACATTACCACCAAAGAGAGAGATAAGTCATCAGATTGACTTTGTTCTAGGGGCATCATTGCCAAACAAGGTTGCATATAAGATGACACCAGAATAGAACAAAGAGATAGCAAGGCAGTTTCAAGAGCTATTGGACCAAGGGTTGATCAGAAAGAGCATAAGACCATGTGTTGTCCTAGTGGTGTTAGCTCCTAAAAAGGGAGGTAAGTGGAGAATGTGTACTGATTCTAGGGAAATTAGTAGGATAATTATTAGATATAGATTTCATATTCCTAGAATAGAATATTTAATGGATTGTTTAGGGGGTGCTAAGTAATTCTCAAAAATTGACTTGAAGAGTGGGTACTATCAGATTAGAATGAAAGAGGGTGATGAGTGGAAGTCATCCTTTAAGACTACAGAGGGGATATATGAATGGTTAGTAATGCTTTTGGGCTTACCAATGCACCTAGTACTTTTATGAGGGTCATGAATGAAGTATTGAAGGATTACATAGGTGTATTTGTAGTTGTCTATCTAGATGACATCCTCATTTTTAGAAAAACAAAGGAAGAGCATATGAAACACTTAGAATTAGTGTTGAAGAGGTTGTAGGAGGACAATCTCATCATATACCTTGAAAAGAGCGAGTTTATGAAACAAGAGTTAGTCTACCTAGAATTTGTAGTATCCCAAGGTGACTTGAAGATGGAAAAGAGTAAGGTTGAATCCATTTTGAGTTGGCTTACTCCTAAGATAGGGATCAAAGTTAGAAGCTTCCATGGGTTAGCCCAATTATATAGGAATTTTATTAGTAGATTTAGTGAAATCTGTGCCCCAGTCCTTGATACTATCAAAGGAGGACTTAAAACAAAGTTTTTTTGGACCAAGGAGGCAAATGAAGGATTTGAGAAATTGAACAGGGAAGTAGCTACCCAACCAATACTGGTTTTACCAAGTTTTGATAAACTTTTCATTATGGAGTGTGATGCTAGAAACATAGTAGTGGGTGTAGTCCTAAGTCAGGAAGGAAGACCAATGGCCTTCTTTAGTGAGAGGCTTAATGAGGCAAAGTCTAGATACTCCTCATATGATCTTGAGCTTTATGCATTGGTGCAGACTCCTAAGAAGTGGAGGCACTATTTGTTTCCCAAAGAATTTGTGGTTTATAAAGATAACCAGGCCTTAAGCTACATTAATACACAAGAGAAGCTTAGTTTGAGGCATATCAAATGGATGGAGTTTCTACAATCATACACCTTCACTATTAAGAACAAAAATGGAGTGAATAACAAGGTAGTAGATGCCCTTAGTAGGAGATTGCTCACCATCGAAGAGATTCAATTGTAGAGTATAGGGATTGAAGTATTCAAAGACCTATATGAGGGAGATACTTATTTCTCAAAGATTCATAAGGTGTGTACTGATTTTTAGAATCACTTTCTTAGTGAGTTTGTAGACTATACCTTGTAGAATGGATTGTTGTTTAAAGGCAAAAAATTATGTGTTCCAAGGGGTTCCATGAGGGAGAACGTCATCCAAGAGAATCACAATGGAATTTTGAGTGGACACTTTGGGTTGAATAAGACCCTAGACTTAGTGGAAAAGTTCTATTGGTGGCCTAAAATACATAAGATGTTAGAAGGTATGTGGAGCAGTGTGGAGTATGTCAGAAGGCAAATGAGACATCATCAAATGTAGGTCTTTACCAGCCATTACCCATCCCAAATAGACCATGGGAGTGCATAAGTATGGACTTCATAGTGGGGTTACCTAGGAATCCAACTGGTTTAGACAGTGTGTTTTTGGTTGTGGATAGATTCAGTAAAATGATTCATTTCATTCCATGTAAGACAAATCATGATGCCAGTCACATTTCCCACCTTTTCTGTAGGGAGATAGTTAGGATACATGTCTTACCAATAAGTATTATTGCAGTAAGAGATGTGAAGTTTATGGGGCACTTTTGGAAGACCCTATGGAGAAGACTAGGAACTAACTTGTCTCAATGATCTACATATCATTCTCAAATAGATGGTATGACAAAAGTGATCAAAAGGGTTCTTGGAAACTTGCTAAGATTATTGACAAAAGAGTATGGGAAAGGATGGGAATAAGTTATCCCACAGATAGAATTTTCCTACAATGATAGCACAAATAGGACTATTGGCAAGAGTCCATTTGACACTAGTAAAATTGGCCCCTATTTTTGACAAAAATTGGTCGAATTATCTATGCAAATTGGTCAAAAGAACCACAAATTGCTTTGTCGGTATTTTTCTCATCAAAAGTTCAACACGTTATTTTTAACGTCAAAATTTTGACACAAATTTGGTCAAAATTAGCATATTCAAATGCCCACATTATTTGTCAAAACTTCGACCAATGTTCGTCGAAATGTCTGAAAATTTTTGACCAAATTTAATCAAAATGTTTGAAAATTTTTGACCATGTTTGGTCGAAATGTTTCGACCAAGTTTGGTTGAAATGTTTCGACCAAGTTTGGTCAAAATGTTTGACCCATCCGACCAGAATGCAAAACCCACGACGCAAGTTTTTGACACATAATGGTCGAAACCTTTCAACCAAACTCTTTCTGTTTCGACTAGGATGCCAAACCCACGACGTAAGATTTTGACACAGAATGGTCAAAGCATTTTGACCAAACTCTTTTTGTTTTGACCAGGATGCCAAACCCATGACACAAGCTTTGAACACAGAGTGGTCGAAACATTTCGACCAAACTCTTTTTGTTTTGACCAGGATGCCAAACCGACGACGCAAGCTTTCGACACATAATGGTCAAATCATTTTGACCAAACTCTCTTTGTTTCAACCAATGAATGTTGAAATTTTGACTAAAATTGAATTAAAAAAAACAAATTCTGAAACCAAATAGCCTCAGTTTTGGTACTCGGCTTCAATAGAAGATGGACCAATAAAAAATTGCTTCTTTGTCTCTAACAAACAAGTCTTGAACCAAGTGAGAAGCTATAAGTTTACGACTTCAACTTATATCTTCTCACGTGGTTCAAGACTTGTTTGTTAGAGAGCAAGAAGCAATTTTTTATTGGTCCATCTTCTATTGAAGCCGAGTACCAAAACTGAGGCTATTTAGTTTCAGAATTTTCTCATTGAGTTTGGTATTCAATCTAAACAACCATCAATCATATTTTGAGAC
>MU224445.1:672362-692561 GCA_018584345.1 Thuja plicata
CACAAAGGGGTTTTTCTTTGCTTTTCCCCTTACCAAAATCTCTTGGCTCTTTGTTGGATTCTTGAAGTTTCTCATATTCTTTGTGGTTGATATTGAAATATTTCTCTCCTTTGGTTTATGGTAAAATCTTCTAACATTTCATTTTCTTGGATTACTTCATGTATGTTTTCATTCTTTTCATACTTCTTACAATTTTTAACACCAAGCCCTAGGTGAATGCCAGTGCATTTTGGTTAGGAGCTTGGATGAGACAGTAGCAAGAAAGCTTTCTAAGTGGATTGGGTGAACCGAATGAATGGTAGGAGAATGTAGGGGAGAGATTCCTTGGTAATTGGATGCAAGGAGATGATTAGAGGAGTTTATTAGGTCACCTAGATCAAACCAATAATACAGACTGGTGTACATGTTCCCAAAACCCTTAAAAGTAGGGTTTTCTTGAAATTCCTATATACAGATAGGGTGGGGGTCTAAATCATTGAAAATCCTAGAGCCTAGGATAGTAATATAAAGAATCCATAATTGATTCATAGGTTTGTTAAGCAGTTTTGTGAGTAAATCTAAGTTTATAGTGTGCAAGAGGGCTAATTAGGCCTAAAAGGATACAAGGCCTAAAATTCTTGAAATTAAGGACCCATTTGAAACCTAATGAAGGGATCCATCAAAATGGATCAATATTGATTGCAAATGACCTAGGAATGGTTAGGAAACCTAAATCTATAGGTAGGATAGTTTGGATAGAAAGTGCCAAGACAAGCCTTTGGGGACATAGAAGGATGGAGAAGGACTTAAGGAGTGTTAGAAATTGGTGGAGAGCTCTAAAGGAGATAGAGGATCATAGATTTTTCCTCTAGTTAGGGTGGTGATAGGAACCATAAGAAGGCCCAATGATAGGTCTTTATTGGAGCAAGAGGTATCTTGAGAGTGATCTCCCCATCATCCCAGTTCTCAAATTGCTTCCATTTAGGCTCATCTAGCTTATTCAAATCCCATTCTGTAATCTAGGTGCTATCTACTGGTGTTAACCCTTCCCACTACACAAGATATTTTTTATAGTCACCTTCACAATTTTGAATAGTTTTCTTGTCTAGATTTTGTGCCACCTTTTCCTTTTTCTTGATGGGGACAGTGTGTGACCAGTCCACCTCATCCTTGATTTCAACAAAGGCATCATCAACATGGAAAGTATATAAATTAGAGATATTAAACACATGAGAAATATCAAGACCACTGGGGAGCTCTACCTCATAATCATTATCATTAATCTTTCTCTTAATCTTGCAGGCACCAATTTTCTTATATTTCAATTTGTGATAAGTCTAGGTAAGAAACCTCTCCTTGCATAGATAAACCATCACTAGATCACCTGCACTAAAAACCTAATACCTTTTGGTAGCATCTATAGAAGCTTTGTACTGCTCATTCCTATCCTATAACTTATGTCTTACATATGTGTGTGAGTGGAAGAGTTGTTCAGTAAAGTCTTCTCCATCATCACTGACTCTGTCACCCAAGGGAAGTTGCACCAAATCGAGAACACCCTAAGGATTTTGACCATAAAAAAATTGAAATGGTGACTTACGAGTTGACCTATTCATAGAGTTTTTATAAGAAATTTTTTCTTGGAGCAATGTCGAATCCCATTGTTTGGGATTCCCTTGAACAATACATTGCAATAGATTACCCAAACTTTGATTGACCACTTCTATTTTTCCATCATTTTGTGGATGATAAGCACTACTAAACTATAACTTTGTCCCCAGCTTCTTCCATAAGGTCCTCCAGAAATGACTCAAGAACTTAGTATCCTGATAAGAGGTGATTTTTTTTGGAACCCCATGCAATCTCACTATTTCAGAAAAGAAAAAATCAGCCACCCTAGTGGCATTGCTAGTTTTCTTACAAGCAATGAAATGAGCCATTTTTTAGAATCTATCCACAACTACAAAGATAGAGTCATTACCTCGCTGTGTATGTGGCAGTCCCAATACAAAATCTATACTCAAGTCTATCCATGGTCCTACTAGTACTAGAAATGCAGTGTACATGTAAAGAATAAAATGGAGAGGTTTTTTATTAGGAATGTAAGATTAAATAATGATGTGGGGTAGTAATTGAATGTATTGTTATTATTATATTATTGAGATAGTGGAGAAGGTAAGATTGTCCTCTTAATCCCAAATTTTATAAAGGGAAGATCCAAATTGATTAACCCCAAAGAAAGGATCAATGCATAAATGAATCAACCTCTTAAGGATAGGGATAAAGAGAAAAACCCTAAATGATGTTTTATAGAAGAGAGTGTGTAATAGATTTAGGAGGATTAAAAATTTAATTGAAATGAATTGAAGGAATGTACTATCCTCAAAATGTAATAGATCTAAATAATTCTATCTTCAAGTCTCTGCACCGAGTTTCTGTAAATTCTACAACTGGATCTGGAACAAAAATGCAGAGATGATGAAAACCTAGAAATCTTTTCTGAATCTGGCTCAGGTCTGATTTTGACCAAAAAATGAATGTCACATGTATCATCTTAAAATGGAAGCACTTCCATGATAAGATTATTTATCCCTCCTTAGGGGATTTTTTTTACCACCATCATATTGTCCCCTCCTTTCTGCATCATCTCCTACTTCTGTGCCTGGTTAGGACCCTGATTGGGCCTCTTCGGGCACCTTCTATCCCACCTGGCACTTTTTCCAGGGGTTCTGGCCCTCTGGGTCAAGGTCGACCTCAACCTTGACCTAGGTTAGGGTTGAACTCAACCTTGAACTAAGTTATGGTAGGCCTCGACCTCGACCTGGGTCCCCCTTCCAAATCTGGAAGCTTGTCGGCTTCCGGAGGTCTTTAGAAATTCATTTTTCCCGCTTCCAGGTCATCTATTTTGGGTTCTGAAGCGGAAAAATCCTAAATTATATTTAATATAGGTCCTCTTCTAGATGAATGGGTATAATTGGAATTTAATTCTCCTATGTCGGTCTCCTTAGAAGATTGTGCCCTAATTTCATATAAAAGGAAATCTTTCTCTCTCATTTTCAAGAGGTTTAAGTCTTCTAAGTGCAAAAAATCTCTAACCAAGATTTTGTCAAGAAGAAAAAGATTCAAGCATCCATTGTTCTACATGTTCTCAAGCTTTCAAGGTGTTCAAGTCTTCCTCTCAGGTATTCAAGCCCTCCATTGAAGATCAAGGATTCAAGATTTTAAGCCTTTGAAGGGATTTGGTTCCAACATGCAAGATTCATCATTCAAACCCTAGATCTAGCCATCATGGTGGTGTGATCTTCCTTCAAGATCCTTTGTGAATCCTCAACACTCATTCATTCTCTTCAAGGTGGATTCCAAACATAAAATCATGGAGGTTTATGGTTTCTATTGAGTCCAAGCTTTCATATTTACATACTTTCTTACATTTGAATTACATTGGCATATCTATTAAATATCATAGCTTCATTCTTAGATTCAATTCTACTAGCTTCATTCTTAGATTCTACTACTTGCTAGAATTCTATACTTTATTGATTTCAAGGTTAATTCCTAAATTTGGGTTTGACTAAGAAAAACCCCTCCCTCCCAAAAAAAATCTATTTTTCTTGCAGGTATAGGTGTGGGACTGTGGATTTGAACTCAGATCTGGATACCCTTTTTAGCAAACTACCGGGATCCGTGAATAGATTTTCTGTCAGACGTGTGTAGGTCAGGGTCAAGATTATTAGGTTAGGGGTGACATTTTTGGGTCAAGGTCAACCTTTTTCTCAATACGGTGTCAGATCAAAAAAATATATATGGGTTTTGTTCGTCTTTGCATTCCGGTTCCGGATCATACTTTAGATTTTCTAGAAATAGAGTACAAACCTTAGAAAACATCATTCTTCAGATATTCAATTCTTTAAGGTTGGTACTTCCTCTCATTCTTTTCAATTACTATTATATATCATATCTCCTTAATCATAAAACAGAATTTAAGATCTTCTTCCTTACTCTCATTACCAAATGGTTGATTCATTTGTGCATTGATCCTTCTTTAGGGTTAATCAATTTGGATCTTTCATTTGTGCATTTGGGGATAAAGGAGGGATATCTTATCTTCCTTCCCCTATATGATTAATCACACAACAAAACAATCACATACACATTCAAAACAACAATTAAATGTAAAGGTTAAGGAAATACACCCCTAATTGATTTTCTTCCTTTACATCACCTTTGACCCAAAATTTATGATTCTGACCTAGAAAGTCTAATTCTAACCCAGAATAGAATATTTATTCTAACCCAAAATTGAATGCCACCTTTGACCCAAAAATTCCTATTTTGACCTACACAGTTTGATGGAAAATTTGTTTCCGAATCCTGACAATTTGTTGAAAAGGGTATCCAGATCTGCACTCCAATTCACTTTTCTGAACCTGTCCCTGCTAGAAAATTGGCTTGTTTGTTGGAGGGGAGGGGTTTGCCTTGGTCAAAACCCATTTTTGGAATTAACTTTATAATTGAATTGAAATTGCATAGATAAACAAAGTAAATGAACAAATTCACCTTGCTTATATAGAAACTTTTGTGGCAGATTCGAATACGTAGATACACAAGTATGTATGCTCCAAAAGAATGTAGAATGTAGAATGTAGGATGTATCAAATAAATTTCTTGTAGATCTTCAACACCAATATTGAATGGATCTTGGAATAGGAAGAGGCTTGCATGGATGTGGATGGAGAAATCTTCAACAAGAGGGCTCCATAGAGCTTGAATCCTTCAATGGCTACTAATGGATCTCCTTGATGAATTGAACACTTTAATGTCTTTTAATTCTTGAGATTAGATGCTTTCTTCAATAGATCATGCATAGATTTTGGACGGATGAAATTGCTTCTTGCGTCTTAGCTTTCCTTCTTTAAGTCTTAGATGGTTGTTATTAGAGAAAATGAGAGGAGAAGGCTTCCTTATATACCAATCTAGGGCACAATCTTCTAGAAAGGCCTACATAGGAGAATTAAATTCCAATTAGACCTATATCCATAGAAGTGGACCTATGTTAAATATAATTTCAAGAGTCATTGCCTTGAAGACCGAAACAACCAACCCGGAAGCGGGAATTAAATCTTTCCAAAGCCCGACATCCAAAAACCTTGGAAACTTGAAATCTGGACCTTGGGTTAGAATCGAGGTCAATTTTGACCTAGGTCAGGGTCAAGGTCGACCTTGACCTAGGTCAAGGTCAAGGTCGACCTTGACCCAGAAAGGCCGATTTTGACCCTGAGGTCAAAAATCTTAGGTTTGCAGTTTAGGCTGCCAGAAATAGGCCAGAGAGAAGTGGGAAATGGGGCAGAATAGAGGGAAAAGTGAGATCCAAGTAAGAGACCCATTCAAGGTTCTTGAAATGACCCCAAAACACTTACTCAGAGGGATAAACCAGTCTACAATGGAAGTTCTTCCATTTTCCAACTATACATTTAGCCCCCACTTTAGCAAGAGTATGGACTTGATGCAAACTCTTGGTAAAGGAGATCATGAAGAAAAGATAATCTTATTGAAATAAAAAGGGACAAAGGAATCCTAAAGCCCCTAGGGACATAATTATTTATCAACCCTAAGATCATGATAAGAGAGATATCACCAGTTAAAGAGAAAAAGAGAGAGGGTATGATTACCTCGCCCAATGAGAACTTGTGTCCCATTGTGAACCACACAAGGAAACAGTGCAACTGGAAAGATGGAGTTGAACCACCTAGTGATTGTGGCTACTCACTAGTCAACCCATCAGGGAGATCTGGCCTTAAGGACACCTTCCAACCTTAAGAGATCAAAACATTCTAAATTGAAACTATAGGGATCAAGAGATCCATATATATTTAAACTGGAGGGATCAAGAGATCCTATAAGGTTAAAAACCACGCTTTAAGGATTAGTCTTTAATCCATAAAGGGAAAAAATTTTAAGTTTAAAAATATTTTGAAAGTGTGTGTGTGCAAAAATTGAATAGAGCATATGCCCCCATGTTAAAGTCATTGCTAACACTTTAACAGGAGAAATGGCTTTAACATAAACATAAACAACTCTACTGATTATGTTTCCACTAGGAGATGCCCCCAGATGAAGACAAATCAAGGGAAATACCTCATAGAAATACAAAGAACATAGAAGGGACATCTTATGTATAATATATATATGTATTATAATATAGAAAATGAATTGACATCTTCCCCAAAGAAAGTAAAACTACAATCACAATGGAGGAAAGAAAACACAAGAGTTATGAAGAAGAGTCTTTTCGGACCACAACATGGAGACCAAAAAGAATTAGTGCTACCATGTCGGAGATCCAAGCGGACTATACAAGGAAAACATTTACGAACAATAGACTAGTACAACATAACATGAAACAACATATATAAGAATAAAGATACACATAGAGGAATTGTACAATAGGTTTGATTCTTTTATCACCTTGCACCAACAAAGTAAGAAGGGTCATATAAAATAATCTAACAAACATTTAGCAAACACATTACGAGAGTATCACAATACAACAGGAAAACACAAAAAAGACTACCATGAAGGACAAGTCAATCAAGTGCATTGCCTACTCTCCCTATCTCAGTTTATATCATTTAGGGAAGGTGGGAAACTCACAAGAGGGACTATATCCAAGACAATAGGAATGATATTCAGTTCCAAACAAGGATCCTCTTGAGAATCATGATGCTCAATACTAGGTGTAATTATCAATTGAGTTGAAAGTATATGAGGTAAATTAGTATGAATATCAATGGTCTCATATTCATCACTAGGATCATTAGGATAATCAAGAGTATATTCCTCATCAAGATTAATTAAAATGGGATCTAAGATGTGAATAGAATCATCATAACCATTCATCTTGAAATCATTATGAACATTAACTTCCTCCAACACATCAGGCATAGGCTGGTCAAAAGAAGGTAAATAATTTCAAAGAATAGAGGCACGAGCCCTAGAATTAGCCCTATACTTCTTATGACATTCATTAGCAGATCAGTTATGCTTTGCTTTCTTTGACGCATGTTGAGAACTAGGAGGAAAAATAATTGGTTCTTTCATAGGCTTGAGAGGAGGATTTTGAGTAAGCTGAGAAGCAACACTGGGAGGTTGAGTAATAGAGCTAGCAGTAATGGATAAATGAGGTATAGAAGGAGTGGGAAAAATACCATGGTTAAAATCTATCTGAGGTATGCTTAACTCAACAATATTTCGATGTTTATAGGCTTGATATGAACGAAAAAGGTTATCAGGGTGAGGAGGACATGAATTAGGTAATGAAGGCAAAAATAAATCAAGAGTAGAACAATATCTAGGCCTAGAAGGCTGATACAAACTATGATTAATCATTTTATATTCTCCATTATGAACAAACTTAATACACTTATGAATAGGAGAAGAAACGACATGCATGGAAGTTAACCAAGAAAAACCAAATTTGACTTGAAATTGATCAGAAGTAGAAATAAACATCAAGGTAGTATCTACAAATTTACCACTAAGTTCAACAGGAAACTTAATAGAACCAAGTGAAGGATAGAGAAAACCATTACAAGTTTGGATCCATGCATCAGATGTATCATAACAATCACGTTGTAGATTTTTCATAACATGTTTTTCCTCAATAATGACATTTATTAAAGATGTGGGATCAACAAGACAACCACGAGTAGGTATCTTAGAAATCCTAGCATAAATATAAAGGGGACCATCAGGATCCTTAATAGTCTTAGAATCATCAAAGGTGATTGAGAGTTCCCTAGGTTGTTTATCCTTAGTTTGTTTCTGAGGTTTAGGTGGAACTTGAAGTTGAAGTGGAGGTGAAGGATCTTAAACAGTAGGTTGAGATGAAACAGCACACTCCACATGATTAACAATAAGATTGAGATCATTTATCTTTGAATCATAAATAATATGCATAGAAGATGGTTGAAAAATGGTATTAGTATCATGTGTAGGTAAAGGATTCGTATAGATTTGAATTTTTTTATTAGGAGGAAAGACAATTTTTTTCCCACTAATGGATAAAGCATTAGAATCAACTAAGTCTTGAACCTTATGCTTTAGAGAATAACATTTTTCAATATCATGGCCATTTTGTCGATGGTATTGAAAAAACGCTTTAGGATCAAAGGATTTGGATGCCATTGCAGTAGGGAGAAATGGTCGAATAGGAGGAAAAGTAATGATATTATCACTTAAAAACCTACTCATAATATAATGCAAAGATTCAAAGAGAGGAGTAAATGTATGATTCATACGGAAAGTAGTGGATGCAAAAGTGGCATTGTTGGATGCAATAGCAACTTGATCAGCGACTGCATTCTCCTGTTTATTTATCTTGACATATTTGTTAGGTTTATGAAACTTATTACGATTAGGAGCAGCATCACTCTTATCAACTGGAACAGGAGCCATTGGAGTGTTTCTCTCAAATTGACTCACTTATAATTGATAATGATGAAGTGCTACACAAATTTGTTGAAAAGAGGTAAATTTAGTAAGCAGAATCTTATCTGTAAAATCCTTTTATAAATTTGAAATAAACATATGTTGAATATCAATATTAGGAACATGATAAGAAATATAAGCATACAAATGCTTAAATCTACCAATAAAATTAGTCAATTTTTCCTTAGTGTTTTTTTAACAATGCATTAAATCAGTTAAGGAAACTTGCAGACCAATATTATTTTTAAATTGATGGATAAAGGTATTAGAAAGTTTAGGAAAAGAATAAATAGAATAAGGAGGTAAAGAACAATACCATTGTAAGGCCTTATCATTAAAATTTATAGCAAACAACTTGGCTAAAATCCTATGGGAATGAGCATAATCACTACAAAGGATTTGAAATATTTTAACATCAGTAACAAGATCTCCCTTACCATTTTAATTCTCAAGATGAGTCATATCAGCTTGTTGAGGGATAGTAGCACAAATAATTTCGAAGGATAAAGGACTACCCATGTCACATGTGGGAATGTTAATCTTGGATTAGGTTAAGGATGCAAGTTGTTGTTGTAAAGATGACACTATTTGAGCCAAACTAATGATTGTGGAATCATTAGAAGAAATAGGTGGCATAGAAACATTAGGAACACTAGGAAAAGTGTAGGAAGTGGCAGGAATGGAAGACACAACAGTTGGAAGAGGATTGGAATAAGAAAAAGGAACACTATAGTAATAAGGTTGTGAGGTAGGTAGAGACATTGGTGGAGAACTCACAGGAATAGATGGAATTGGAAGAGATGTAGTCATTAAAGGAGTGTAAGTAGGAATTCTAGGTAAAGGAACAAAAGAAGGTTTCCTACTAGTGACAGGAGGAGTGAATCCTACATGTTGAGCCTTTTGAGCTAAAGTTTTAACATTCAAATGCACAAGATGAGTGATACTATGTAAGAGATTAACACCTTGATCACTATCGTGAAGAACTTTCTTAAGAGCCTCTATAGCTTGGATAGAATATTGATTATGGTTTTCTTGAATAAGCCAATTTCCCATTTTATCAAGTTTGGTTGAAAGTTTTTGGACTTGTTCAGGAGGAACTCTTGAAGCATCTTCCTCATCATGAGATGAATGACAAGATTTATGCTCCATAGAAGGATTGGAATCATGAGTGGTCAAATTTCCATCCAGGATCATAAGGAAAGGAGAGGAAGACTCAGGAGCAAAGGAAACCATAAGTATACGACTTCTTCTAATTGGGATACTATAAGTAGGACTAGAAGTAGTAAAGCTCATGCACCAATGCAATGCAAATGAACTAATTTAGGAAACACAATATTTTTATTTTAATTTTTGAAATGTAAATGCAAGAAAATAAAGAAATCTAATCTAATATGCATGCAAGATCTAACATAAAAATGTAAATCTAACACCAAAAATAAAGAGTTGTCTATCTCGGGTTCACCAAAATGTAAAGAATAAAATGGAGATGTTTTTTATTAAGAATTTAAGATTAAATAATGATGTGGGGTAGTAATCAAATGTATTTTTATTATTGTATTGTTAAGATAGTGGAGAAGGTAATATTTTCCTCTTATTCCCAAATTTCATAAAGGGAAGATCCAAATTGATTAACCCAAAAGAAAGGATCAATGCATAAATGAATCAACCTCTTAAGGATAGGGATAAAGAGAAAAACCCTAAATTCCATTTTATAGAAGAGAGTGTGTAATAGATTTAGGAGGATTAAAACTTTAATTGAAAAGAATTGAAGACATGAACTAACCTCAAAATGCAACAGATCTGAAGAATGTTGTTTTCGGTTGTATGCACTAAGTTTCAGGAAATTCTACAACCAGATCTGGAACAGAAATGTAGAGACAAATAAAACCTAGAAATTGTTTTTAAATCTGGCTTAGGTCTGATTTTGACCCAAAAATGAATGTCACCTTTGACCCAAAATTTTGATTCTGACCTAGGAAGTCTGATTCTGACCCAGAACCGAATGTCGATTCTAACCCAAAAATGAATGTCGCCTTTGACCCAAAAAGTTTGATTCTAACCCAAAAAGTCTGGTTTTGATCCAAAAGTTTGATTTTGACCTACACAGTCTGATGGAAAATCTATTTTCGGATCCTGATATTTTGTTGAAAAGGGTATCCAGATCTGCACTCCAATTCGATGTTCTAAACCTGTTGTTAGAATAGTCCTAAGGGATAACTGAGAGGGGGGAGGGGTGAATCAGTTATCAACTAGTTTAATTATTTTCTTCAATTAAATATAGAATAAAATTAAGCATTAACACATTCGGATAACACAAGATGGAACACAACAATTTTGGTTACGGGGAAACCAAATAGGTAAAAACCCCGGTGGGAATTAGCACCCAGAAAGAATTGTACTTGAGTATAATTATCCCAATTAGGAGATCTTGCAACCCTGTTAGGGGTTGTTCTTTGCAATATAATAAGTATAGTGACCTGGTTAAGGGTCTAACCTTGATAGGATTCTTTTACAAATAACCCTATTAGGGGTGAGGACTCACTGTCCAAAAAGCTCACTACTAAAATGATGAAGGCCACAACCTTCAGTAAAATAGATATACACTATATCTGATAAATGAACTGTTTGAGTAGACCTATTATCTTGATCAGTTCCAGTGTGTTGTATACTTCCACTTCTTCTTCACATAGATATTTTCTTGATGAATGAAATTTCTTTATTGTCCCAAAACAATGGACATTTTGTTCTATAGTTTTTCTGTCTCTTTTCTTATCATTCACACTTAGAGTTCACCATATGAACTACTATATGTATCTTCCCAAAATATGTGATCTTCATCAGTTTTGGGAGTCCCTTCAATACTTCTTTAGTTGGCCACATCAAGCATGCAACCTGATTAGAATCACGCAACCCAAACTGAATAGACATGATGCATCACAACATCGACTCCACCAAATTAATTCCAACTTCACGATTCTTATAGAACACATTTTGTACCTTTAGATAATTATCTTTAACTCATAAATAAACATGAATACAAATACGCATATCCCAAAGATAGGCGCAACTCAAGAAATAATGCAATTGCATCGGCTCTTCACAAATAATCTTTAGTCAGTGTAACTTCCATAACTGATTAACATAACTCAACTGAAACTTCATATCTGACTTGACGTGAATGTACATATTATCTAGAACATGTATATACCATGGAAATAAACACACATAGCTCCAAAACATTTGTACTGATAATTTCATATAGAATACCACTATATACTATATGTTGTCATCAATGACAAACATACAATCAACTATTTGCACAGAGGCAAATCTCCAACAATCTCCCACTTTGACATTGATGACAACATATGATATCATCAACTCAAAGTGTCTTCCTTCTTTTTACAATCTTCTCAATATCCTCATCAAAGGTTCCTCTTCACTACTGCTATTCTTTTGACTGTATACTCCCCTAGAGTATATGATCCCCCTTACTAATACTACCCCTTTGACATCAATGGAAAAGGGTGCCAAACACTATTAGGCATAGCTACTACTACAGAAGTAGAGTAGCCAACCATTCATCAGTCACCAAGGACTGATGTTCTTGCTGTAAGTTCTAATCAGACTCGGGAAAGGGAATTACTTCCAGCTTCTCCCTGAGATACTCAAAAGTATCTTTTGATAATGGCTTTGTAAAAATATCTACTAATTATTCTTTAGTGCTCACATAATCCAACTTTACTTCTTTGTCTGCAAATTTTTCTCTTAGAAAGTGGTATTTGATCTCAATGTGTTTTGTCTTTGCATGCATCACAGGGTTCTTTGACATATTGATAGTACTAGTGTTATCACAGTGAATAACAATAGGATAATCAATCTGAATACAAAAGTCTTTAATCATTTGTTTGATCCAAACCATTGTTGAACAATTTAATGCTACTACAACATACTCAGCTTCTCTTGTTGACTGAGAGATACAATTCTTCTTTTTACTTGTTCAAGTGACCAACCTATGTCCAAGAAATATTGCTCCTCCTGATGTACTCTTTCTATCATCAACACAACCTACCCAATAAACATTAGTATACACATGAATTTGTATGTTCTCTGAGTTAGGATACCATAAACCATAGTCTATAGTCCCTTTTAAGTATCTGAATATTCTTTTTATTTCCATTAGGTATTTTTCCTGGGTTCAACTGCAAATCTTCCAACAATGCCAACTGCATTAGAAATATCAGGTCTAGATTGAGTAAGATATATGAGTTTTCCAATAATAGACTTGTATAGAGTCTTTTCAACTGCTATGGAATCATCATCTTTAGAAATTTTGCTTCCTGTTATCATAGGGGTGCTTATTGGTTTGCAATCTTCCATTTTAAAAGTCTTCAATATCTCCTTCACATACTTAGACTGATTTATGAATATTCCTTTATCTGTTTGTTTTACATTCAATCCAATAAAATATTTGATAGGTCCAATCATGCTCATTTCAAGCTCACTTTTCATTTCTTTGGTGAATTATGCACTAAGTTTGTCATTACCTCCAAATATAATGTCATCAACAAAAATAGAAATGAGTAGTAATCCTTCATTAGTCTCTCTTATGAATAAGTTACAATCTGCTACTCCTTTTCTGAATCATATCTTTGTTAAGTAACCATCAAGTCTCTCATACCAAGCTCTTGGGACTTGTCGAAGTCCATAAAGTGCTTTCTTTAGTTTGAATACCATGTCTGGTTTTTCTAAAAGTTTGAATCCTTTAGGCTGCCCTATGTAAACTTCTTCCTTCAAATCACCATTCAGAAAAGCTGACTTGACATCCATTTGATATACTTTAAAGTTCTTGAATTTTGCATAGGCCAAAAACAACTTGATAGCTTCCAGTCTACTCACAGGGGAAATTGTATTAGTGTAGTCTATTCCTTCTCTCTATGCATATCCTTTACATACTAATCTTTCTTTGTTTCTTACCATTGTGCCTTCTTCATTCATTTTGTTCTCAAATATCCACTTTGTTCTAATCACATTCTTGTCATGAGGTCTAGGGACCAGTTCCCATTTATCATTCCTAATTATTTGATCTAATTCTTCTTGCATAGCACTTCTCCAATCTGAATCATTGCACACATCTTCTACACTTAAGGGTTCAATTTGTGAAAGTAAGCATACATCTTCATCAACAGTTGAACCTTGTGCTCTGGATCTTGTCAATATTTTAGCACTCTAATCTCTAATGATTTCTTCCTTAGAGTGGTATTTGGATGTGTATTTTGAGTTTTTAGGAGTGACACTTTCATCTGTAATATGTGATTCTTCTTCACTTGGTTCAGGATTGTTACATGAAACATCAATACAGTCAAACATTTCTTCAATAACTGTGTCCTTATTGATGGGTCTAGGCTCATCTTCAATTATGGGAGAACATTCATAGTATCTTTCTTGAATCATAAACTTATCATCAATCTTCGCATGAGTACTTTCAATGATCTTATTCAATCTTAGATTAAAACATATATAGGATTTACTTTTAGTAGAGTACCCAAGAAAAATACCTTCATTGCTTCTAGCATCAAACTTTCCAATGCTATCATCTCTCTTGATGTAGCACTTGCTTCCAAAGATTCTAAAGTATTTTACAGTAGGTACATTACCAAACCAGAGTTCATAAGGTTTCTTGTTTGTGTCTGGCCTCAATTGTATTCTATTGATAGTATAGACAACTGTATTGACCACATCTCTCCATTAGGTATGGGAAACCTTTCCTTCAATCATGATAGTGTGTGATGTGTCAAGTATTTTTTTATTCCTTATTTTTGCAATCCCATTTCGCTAAGGGGTTCTAGGTGCACTTAACTATCTTTTGATTCCATGTTCTTTGCAGTAATTATAAAACTGGTCAGAGGTGAATTCTCCTCCTCTATCAAATCTCACACATTTTATTTTCAATCCAGATTCATTCTCAACCTTAGCTTTGAATAATTTGAACTTCTCAAAAGCTTCAAATTTGTCTTTTAAGAATGCAACCCACATCATCCTTGAGAAATCAACAAACAAAATGAAATACCTTTCTCCATAGTATGATCTTGTTTGAGTAGGTCCACATAGGTCTGCATGTATAAGATCTAATTTGTTTTTAGTCAAGTCTTGTTTACTTCTAAATGAGGTCCTCACATGCTTCCCCATCACACATTCCCTACACATAGTGTCAACTGGTCTTGCAATACTTGGAAGGTCTCTTATTGGCTTTACATTACTTATCCTGACTATGTTGTCAAAATTGATATGACAAAGTCTCTTGTGCCATAACCAACTGTCATCCAATTTTGCAAAAAAACTACTTTAGAGTTAAGTTGGAAAACATTACCTTTGGTCTTTGAACCTGATGAAATCATGTCTCCTTCTTTTTTGTTGATAATAAAATTGTTGTTCTTGAATTCCAACTAATATCCTTTGTCTAGCAGTTGTCCAACACTTAGTAAGTTATGATGCAAACCATCAACATAAAGAACATCATCTGTCTTGTTCTTTCCATCTAAGGTGATAGATCCTCTACCTATGATAGGTTTGGGAGTGTTATCTCTAAATCTAACCATGTCACCTTTTTACTTGTCTAGATGTACAAATCTATCTTTGTCTCCTGTCATGTGGTGTGAACATTCACTGTCAATGATCCAGTAAGTTCTGATGTTAGCTTTGGAAACTAATGTTAACACTTGTGCTTTTTCTTCATCTTCTTTGTCCATTTCTTCAAGCATCTTCTCAATGTCTTTGATGGAAAAAAATCCAATTTAATATTCTTGTGAATCATCATCAGTTACATCATCTTCAACATGATATCATTCCTTAGTGTACTTGGGCTTGTAATATGATCTAAACTTCTTGACTCTTGTAGGACACTTGGATGCAAAGTGACCAACTTTGTTGCATGAGAAACATTTGAATGGTAGTTGTCCTTCATATTTCCCTTTACCTTTCCTTTCTTTCTTGGAAATCATAGCAATGATTTCTTCTAGTTTTGTATCCACTTCTTCATTATTACTGGAGTTGCTTATAGATTTATTACTATGGATGGAGACTTTGAAAGTTGTCTCACTTTTAGGTTCTGTTTTCAATCTTGATATCTCAAATGCAGATATTTTGTTGATCAAGGTTTCTATTTTGAAGTCCTTTGAGAATTGCATAGTTTCATCCAAGATGTTAATATTTCTCTCATAGTCTTCTGTCAATGTGGTCATTAGTTTGTCCATTATATCATCCTCTAAAATTTCTCCACCATTGTTCCTGATACCTGATACTGCTTCATTAATCCTCTGATTGTAAGCTCTAATTTTTTCTTCAGGTAGCATCTCTAAATTATTGTATCTTTTCTTCCATGTTTTTCTACATGCATTCTTTGTTTGGATATCTCCTTCAAACATATCTTCTAATTATTTCCAAATAGGGTATGCTTTATCTGTCTTCTTGATCTCAAAAAATTCACTGTCGGATAGGGTACTGATTAGGGCTTCTTTGGCAATTGCATTTAGAGTGAACACTTCCTTTTGTTTAATTGTAGAGTCTTCTTATGCAAGGTCTTTTAAGGTGGGAACATCAATTGCATGAGTGGAAATCTCATAGATCTCAAATCCAATGCACTGAAGCTGTGTTATCATTTTGTTCTTCTAGTCAAGATAGTTTTCTCCATCAAACTTAGGACTCTCTTTCCTAAAGTATGTCATCTGATCTATCTTAAGCCGTTAGGCTGTCTCTCCAAGGCACTTGGCTCTGATACCAATTGTTAGAATAGTCCCAAGGAATAACTGAGGGGGGGGTAATTAGTTATCAGCTAGTTTAATTCTTTTCTTTAATTAAATAAAAAATAACATTAAGCATTAACACATTCAAATAACACAAGATAGAACACAACAATTTTGGTTACGGGGAAACCAAATAGGTAAAAAAACCGGTGGGAATTAACACCCATAAAGAACTGTACTTGAGTATAATTATCCCTATTAGGAGATCTTGTAATCCTATTAGGGGTTGTTCTTTACAATGCAATAAGTACAGTGACCTGGTTAAGGGTTTGACCCTGTTAGGAGTCTTTTACAAATAACGCTATTAGGGGTGAGGACTCACTGTCCAAAAAGCTCACTACTAAAATGATGAAGGCTGAAACCTTCGGTAAAATAGATATGCACTATATCTGATAAATGAACTGTTTAAGTAGACCTTCTATCTTGATCAGTTCCAATGTGTTGTATACTTCCACTTCTTCTTCACATAGATATTTTCTTGATGAATGAAATGTCTTTACTGTCCCAAAATAATAGACATTATGTTCTGTACTTTTTCTATCTCTTTTCTTATCATTCACACTTAGCGTTCACCATATGAGCTACTATAAGTATCTTCCCAAAATATGTGATCTTCGTTGGCTTTAGGAGTCCCTTCAATACTTCTTTAGTCGGCCACATCAAGCACACAACCTGATTAGAATCTCGCAACCCAAACTGAATAGACGAGATGCATCACAAAGTCAGCTCCACAAATTAATTCCAAATTCATGATTTGATAGAACATGTTTAGCGCCTTTAGGTAATTATCTTTAACTCATAACTAAACATGAATACAAACACACATATCCCAAAGATAGGCACAACTCAAGAACTAATGTAATTACATTGGCTCTTCACAAATAATCTTCAGTCACTGTAACTGTCATAACTAATTAACATAGCTCAACTAAAACTTCATATCTAACTTGGCATGAATGTACATATCATCTAGAACATGTATATACCATGAAAATAAACACGCATAGCTCCAAAACATATGTACTGATAATTGCATATAGAACACCGCTGTATATTATATGTTGTCATGAATGACAAACATACAATCAACTATTTGCACAGAGGAAAATCTCCAACACCTATCCCTGCAAGAAAAATGGTTTGTTTTGGGGGGGGAGGTTTTTGCCTTGGTCAAACCCTAGTTTTTGAATTAACCTTATAATTGAATTAAAATTGCATATATAAACAAAGTAAATGAACAAATTCAACTTGCTTGTATAGAAACCTTTGTGGCAGATTTGAATCTATGGATCCACAAGTATGTATACTCCAAAATAATTTATAATGTAGAATTTAGGATGTCTCAAATCAAATTATTTTAGATCTTCAACACCAATATTGAATGGATCTTGGAATAGGAAGAGGCTTGCATGGATGTGGATGGAGAAATCTTCAACAAGAGGGCTCCATAAAGCTTGAATCCTTCAATGGCTACCAATGGATCTCCTTGATAAATTGAATTCTTGAATGTCTTTGAATGCTTAAGAGTAGATGCTTGCTTCAATAGATCATGCATAGAGTTTTGATGGATGAAATTTCTTCTTGTGTCTTAGCTTACCTTTTTCAAGTCTTAGATGGTTGTTATTAGAGAAAATGGGAGGAGAAGGCTTCCTTATATACCAATCTAGGGTACAATCTTCTAGAGGAACCTACATAGGATATTTAAATTCCAATTAGACCTATATCTCTAGAGGTGGACCCATATTAAATATAATTTCAAGAGTCGTTGCCCCGAAGACTGAAACAACCGGCCGGAAGCAACAGTTAAATCTTTCCGAAGCCCGACATCCGAAAACCCCCAAAATTTGAAATTTGGACCCTAGGATAGAATCAAGGTTGATTCTCACCTAGGTCAAGGTCAATTTTAACCTTAACCTAGGTCAAGGTCAATTTCAAACTTGACCTAGAAAGGTCGATTTTGACCCTGAGGTCAAAAATCTTAGGTTTGCAGTTTAGGCTACTAGAAATAGGCCAGAGAGAAGTGGGAAATGCGGCAGAATAGGGGGAAAAATGAGATCCAATTCAGAGACCCATTCATGGTGCTTGACATGACCCCAAACCACTTACTCAAAGGGATAAACCATTCTACAATGGAAGTTCTTCCATTTTCTGACAATGAAGTACAAACCAGTGTTCTAGGAGTGCCCTTTGGCTATTTGACAAATTTGACACCTTTTTAAAAACCTGGTGATATCTCGCTTCATCTTTGGCTAGTGGGTATGTGCAAGATCATGAGGGGCCAAACTATGCCCTTAAGTGGCAATGAAAAATCAGAAAATCAGGGTTAGTAAACTTGATGTGAAAAATTGAACTAGCTATCAACCTAATACCAAAAAGTTGTAAAAATAGAATCTGTAGGAAATTGAATATAGTTTCTAAACTACTAGGCCTTTTCTAAAAAAAGTTAATATGATTGGTGAAAAGTATAGATTTCAATGCAGCAGTACAAGAATTTTAGGAAAAAAATAAGAAGTAGGTGTATATCTGACCACCTTAATCATAATCAAATGATAATTTTTTTTATAAGATTTTATATATAAGTAGTAGACTCCTGCCCGGATGTGACGCATATTTTTGTGTAATTTTATTCCAAAAAAATAATTAATTATGAATTATCTGCTACAACATTTTCAGAATAAAAAAACTCACATGTCTGACCACCTTAACTCATTGAAAACTTTACCAAATTCAAAAAAAATAAAAAAATTTCTTATAGTAGGCGAAGCATAGAATGTGACACATTTTTTGGATTTCAAAAATGTTATACCGTCTGAAAGCTATAGCCATTTTTCAATCAGTATATAAATCAGCACTTTAGAGGTAAATCAATTGGAAAATAACTAATAATTACTTATCGAATTCAAAATTTGACAGAAATTATATCGATAGAAATTTGATCATCTGCTTAAGATACCCTTTTTGTTTCATCAAATTTGGGTAAAAAAAAAGTCATCAGCTACATGGTCGAAGTCTGGAACTCAGAGAAACAGGGGAAAAATATGTTTTTGAGACATTTGAAGAGTTGACCAAGTAGGTATGGTGCACAAAGCAATACCGAGCCTAATCGGGTACCCGATTTTTTAAGGTACCCGAAAAAGCTGGCAGAATTTTGAATTTTGAATTTTCCCACCCCTTTCTCCCTCTTACCCTTCCATTTCTCCATACTAGATATTATATTATCTATTATATATATTAGATTATATATTATATATATTAAATATTATATAATATCTATTATATATTAAATTATATATTAGATTATATATTATATATATTAAATATTATTTGATATCTATTATATATTAAATATTATATAATATATATTAATATTAAATATTACATTATATATCATATATTATTTTATGTGTATTACATATTAATATGTATTTTACAATATATCACATAATATCTTATTATTTAAATTGTATGTAATATATATTTTATATTATAATATATATATTTAATATTATTATTATTATTATATATATATATGTTACGATATAATATATATATTCAATATGATATGTATTATATATTATATATAAAATATTGTTGTATACATAATAAAATCAAGCATAGTATATATAATATATATTATATAGGACATATTAATATATAGGTTAATTACACCAGTATAAGGCATCGAAAAGGTTTCCAAAGGGGTTAGAGGGTTTCTACGGGTCCTAACACTTGATAAAGTGTACTAGGACCCCTTAGGTCCCTCTGTAACTCTCGGCAACACATTAGAATAGTTAAGTGTGTCCCAAAGGGTCGTACAACACCTTGGGACACACTTTAGTGTTCTAATGTGTCAAAAGGGGTCATGGGGACTTCCTAGGGGTCCTAACGCATAGGAAGGTGTACTAGGGCCCCTTAGGTCCCTTTGTGACCC
>MU224445.1:757606-768591 GCA_018584345.1 Thuja plicata
ACTTCATTTTATTATATATACAACAATATTTAATATATAATATAGAATACATATCATATTCAATATATATATATATATATATATAAAATTTAAATATGAAGATATTATGTGATATATTGTAAAAAATATATTAATATATAATATATAAAATAATATATGATATATATAATGTAATTTTTAATATATATATATGTATATATATATAATATTTAATATATATAATACATAATCTAACATATTAATATATAATATATAAAATAATATATGATATATATATTGTAACATTTAATATTAATATATATTATATAATATTTAATGTAAAATATATATTATATAATATTTAATATATATAGATATTATATAATATTTTATATGTATAGATATTATATAATATTTAACATATATAATACATAATTTAATATATAATTTTTGATATATAATATATCATATGAAGGAGAGAGAAAGGGGAGGGAAAAAAATTTAAGAGGGAGAAAAGGGAGGGAAAATTTAAAAATTAAAATTTTGCCATCATTTTCGGGTACCCGATTAGGCTTGGTATTGCTTTGTACACCAAACCTACATGGTCAACTCTAAAAATGTCACAAAAACATGTTTTTCCCCTGTTTCCCTGATGTCCAGACTTTGACCATGTAGCTGACGACTTTTTTTATCCAAATTTGATGAAATGAAAAGGGTATCTTAAGGAGATTATTAGATTTCTATCGATATAATTGCTGTCAAATTTTGAATTCGGTAAGTAATTATTAGTTATTTTCTAATTTAGTTATCTCTAAAGTGCTGATTTATATACTGATTGAAAAACAACTATAAATTTCAAACCGTATAACATTTTTTAAATCCAAAAAATGCGTCACATTCTATGCTTCCTCTACTATAAGGGAAAAAAATTTATTTTTAAAATTTTTAAATTTTTCAATGAGTTAAGGTGGTCAGACACGAGAGTTTTTTTTTTTGAAAACGTTGTAGCAGAAAATTCATAATTAATTATTTTTTTGGAATAAAATTACAAAAAAATATGCATCACATCCGGGAATGAGTCTACTACTTATATATAAAATCTTATAAAAAAATATTATCATTTGATTATGATTAAGGTGGTCAGACATACACCTACTTCTTATTTTTTTCTTGAAATTTTTGTACTACTGCATTGAAATATATACTTTTCACCAATCATATTTAATTTTTTTCAAAAAAGGCCTAGTATTTTAGAAACTACATTCAATTTCCTACAGATTCTATTCTTACATCTTTTCGATATTAGGTTGATAGCTAGTTCAAATTTTCACGTCAAGTTGACTAACCCAAATTTTGCTAATTTTTGATTGCCACTTAAGGGCATAGTTTGGCCCCTCATGATCTTGCACATACCCAGTTATGCTTTAAATCTAATTGGATAAATTGTTTTTCATGCCAAGAATCAAGAATCAAGAATCAAGAAACAATGAATATCATGTCTATATAAGAGACAAGCATAATTCATTTACGAATGGGATTAAGGGGAGTGAATAAAAAGAGGATGCTGAAGAGAAACTGATGAAGAACAACTTCATATAGTCCTGATCAAACAAGCTAAGGGAGAGCTAAGGAGTTCTACAGACACTGATGAATAGTGAGCACAACATCATAGAGTATAAAGTATGGAGCACAAAGGATTGAATTCATACATTGGTTAGAGAGGTAATGTATTTAAATAGATCTAAAAATATGCAATTCAAAGTTGCAATATGAATAGGTCATAGTCTTTTAGTTTAACCATTGAAGCATCAAGTCTCTTAACCGAGCAGGACTTAAGAGTCTTCTATATATTGAGGTACATCTCAAGGAGTTCCAAAAAGGTTGATTCATGAAAGTAGCATTGGACTTGCCCGATACCTATTGACAGTCTAAGAAAAAGGCTGATTCAAGGATGGTAGAAATAGATGCCCGATACTAAGTGACAACCTCTATCTATAAAATCCTCTAACAAGGTCACACTTAACAGTGTGTTTATAACCTTTAACAGGGTTGGATCCTAACAGGGCTCACTTCAGAAGAGTGAAAATTTGGGGTACCAGTCCCAGTGGTTTTTTCCCTAACAAGGTTTTCACATTAAAATTCATGTGTTATGTGTGTATGATTCATTTCTTTACTGTCTTGCTTCTTACATAGCTAACTCTGGATTGATTGGTATACTCTGCTTATTTACTGAGTTTCAGTAAATAGTTATACTGCTTCTCGGTAATCAAGAAAGAATAAGGATTGACAAAGAAAACTGACAGACAGTTAATCATTATTAGTATTTCATGGCATGCATCTTGTAGGGACATAATAATCTGAGGTTTATTGATTGGTGGTTAAGTTTGAAGGATAAATTTTTGAGACCATTGATTCACCCCCCCCATCTCATTTATTACTAATAATTGGTATCAGAGCTTGTGTGCTTAGAAAGGAAGGTTTCAAGACCTAAGTCAAGATCACAAGATGAATAGACGAGATGTGCCCAAGTTGAAAAAAGATAACTTTGCTTCATGGCAAAGCAGGATAAGACTCCACTTATCAGGTATTGGTCATGATGTTACTCAATTCCTAGATGCTGAATATGTGTTGCCCATAGGAGTATTGATAGTAGGTCAATTAAGAGAGAAGCATGAGGACAATTGCATGGTAATAGAGCTTTCTTCCTCACTTTCTGATGCTAAATTTGAAGATGTCAAAGATTACAAAACTGTAAAGAAGATGTGGGACAAATTGAAGCTTGTACATGGAGGTGATACAAATTTTTTGAGAGCCAAGGAAGAAATCCTTAGAGGAAATTTTGATGATCTTAGAATTAAATAAGGAGGAAACATCACACAGTACAACACAAGAATCAAAGAAGCAGTCAATGCTATACGAGGAGTTGGAGGTACACTTGAAGAGGAGACATTGGTAAGTAAAATATTACGAACCTTACTACCTATATATGCTATTAGAGTTTCTTCCATTCAAGAAATGAGAGCAGTAGAAAACAATACAGTTACTCTTGATAATTTAATTGGTAGACTAAATTCATTTGAGATGAATAACTTTGATAATAGTGTCTTACCAAACTTAGAGTCTGCATTTAAGTCTTCTATGAGAATAAGAAAATCAAGTCATAGACACACATCTAGAAGAGATAGTGAAAGTGAAAGTGAAGAAGAAGATCTAGATGAAATAGAAGCACTTATGGCTAGAAGAATGCAGAGAGGCAAAGGTAAATACAAAGACAAGTTACCACTTGTATGCTTTAATTGTAAAGAGATTGGACACTTTGCTGCAAGATGTCCTAACAGAAGAAAAGATGACAGAGTTAATGATAGATCTTTTGAGAAGAAATATGAAAGAGGTGATAACAATGATTACAGAAGTTATCAGTAGTTATGTCATCAAAACTTCATCAATCTCTACTTTTAGACTCAGATTTACACCTCTTTCCAATTCACTACTTCACTTGGTAGCACTTCAACTCTTCAACTTTCTAGCCTCTCTTTGCTTCAAATTCATCCTTTAAATAAATTTTTTTTTTCCTCTTAATCATCCATTTCTCCAGTAATAATAACATATCATGAATCAAAGATATCAAAATGCCTAGCAAAGCCCAAATCAACTGGGAAAATCAAAATGTATAGAGAAAAAAATCCTTACAAGAAGTCACAGCTAGAAAACCAGTAAACACATATTTATTCAGGAAAACCCTTGCAAAAATAGAAAAGATTCATGTAACAAGAGATGACCAAAGCATACCTGCAAATAGAGCAAGGTATGAAGCAATGATCATTCACTGAGATCTTCAAGTCTCCATCATAAATCCAATTCGGCCCAACCTCCTGAGATTCCACAGAAAAACTACAGAAACCCTAGGCGTAAACTCATACCTAGATGGAAAAGAAATTACCAAGTGCCAAATGAGGAAAAATTAGGGGTTTTTACCCTATTTTCATTGTTATCCAAAGTTTTTCAAGTCAAAACATTTTAAATAATATTACGGATCAAAAGAACATAAATAGTTTTATTCACTATAGGTAAATCTGCTTCAAAATCTTAATTTTTATTCAATCAAAGTTATAAACATTTAAAAGGAAGACAATTTTTTTCACATTTATAAGAGGCGTGTTACATTTAATAGTATTTTGGAACAAGAGGAAGATGTGAAGTTTGGATCTTGACTTTCATCAAATATGAAATAAATTTGATGCATAAGAGGATCAAATAGTTTTATAAAGCAGTCTTAAATCAACCTGTTTGATGTGGAAGATAAACTAGTAAGTAGTTCAAATTTATTATAAGGTTTGTTTATGAATCAATTTCTATTTTTGTTAAGAGAAAATGTCCAAGATTCTTATAAGCTTAAGTTTTATGAGTATTTTAAAAAATTCTTCTTAGATATTGGAGGGCTTGGGTATGATGTCAAGTACAAGACCTTTATCTACATGAAAGATTTTGGATCAACATGGTTTATTGTAGTGTTGCACTTATATTTTTTGAGGAGTTGAAAAATATAGAGTTCAAACTCAAATTGGATTTGGTAGGATATTATTTGACGGTCTCTTGTAGTACTGGATGTTCTCTCTGACTACTGGCATCAACACTTCATCAATCTCTACTTTTAGAGTCAGATTTACACCTCTTTCAAATTCACTACTTCACTCGGTAGCACTTCAACTCTTCAACTTTCCAGCCTCTCCTTCCTTCAAATTCATCCTTTAAATAATTTTTTTTTTGCCTCTTAATCTCTTCAATTAGGTTTTCCTTCAATTACACTTAGTCGTTAAATTAACTTTTTGAACTAATTCAATGAACTTGAAACTCGGTTAACCACTTCGATATCACCTCAGAACTTAAAATTTTCTTGGAATTAAAACCTTCAATTTTACCGCTTAATCTATACCATAGATATTTTCCTTGAATTTTACCATGTGTAGATCTTGTAACTAACTTCTTCCTCATCCATATAATCTTCCAGATCACTATGTCATTTCATTAAATGTGTTCTTATCCTTGTTTCTAACATATGTTCTCGCTTGATAACTAACTCTCTGTTTGGTGACTAATATGCATTGCTCGGTGCTTCAATGTATCAGTGTCTTGATATCTTGACCAGTGTCTTGACCAACTTAGATAACCATTACTGAAAAACTTGTTTCTTCTTGGTAGCCTAATTATTTATTTTTACCGACTTTCCCAATCCACTTTACGGACTTGATAAAGTAGAGAAAAATTATCTCAAGATGAACTTATAATTGTCTGATCTTTATTAACATTCTCAATTAAATCAACTCTGAAAGATATAGAAATTTAATATGAACCAAAAATCAATTTCTTGACATCAATGACAAAATAAAAACTGATCTAATTCTTTCTATAATCTTGCATACCTCTGATCTCGGTCTTCATCATCATCTCCATGGTGCAGGAGCACCTAGGCTAATCCCTAATGTCAAATTTTGATGTGGCTTGTACTGACCTTATCCAAGTGAGTAGTATTTACTTTAGGCCTTAGAAGGTCATGCAAGTTTGTCCCTAGGTGGATTTGACTAGGATCAATCCAACCTTGTGGTTTTATGTTTTGTTAGTGATTAGTGCTAGTTTAGCCTAAAAGTGGGAAATTGGGTCCAAAAGCCTTTAAGGATTAGGAAAGGTTGTAAATGTTCCTAAAAATGACTCTAGGATGTTTTTACATCATTTCATGTTCATCAGAGGTCGCTAGGATATGTTTTAGGCAAAGATGCAAAAGTTGTCAAAATGTTGACATGACAACATTTGTAACTTTTAAAAGTTGCATCACAACATTTTGCAATATTGGATTCCTTTCAATGTGGGATGATGGGTAGTTGTTTTAACTACCTATAATCATGGGAGAAGCATATTTAGACATGAAGGATCCTATTTCCCGAGGTGTGATGATGTAATGTGAGATTTTTGAATTGCAAAGATAGCTCTATTTATTGAATTTTGTTGATAGTCGACTACTTTTGTGTTTGAGTGTTGGTAGATGGATTTAATAGTAAGATATAGTGTTTAATTCATGTAGTAGGGATAGTTTTAAGAATCTTTTGTTTATATTTCAAATTTCTGTGAGTTCATTTGTTTAGGTTTGTAAATTGTTTTGTAAGTTGCACAATTGTTGTTGTTGAAAGGGAAGATTTGAGAAAAATGGATCCCCCATAGAATCCAACCGTGAATTTCATCATGGTCTAGGTGAATATGGTAGGGGATGCTCTGTATAGTTTAGATATGAGCATAGAAGTCTAGGAGAGCTAGATAGCTATTTTTAAAGGCAAGCCCTAGGCGAATCATATGCACCCAGTTAGGTGTTTGCCATAAATTTAATGGTGTTTGATTGTAGGGGAACGATTGGGAGAATGGAACCAAGAATGGTTTCTCAAGAATATAGGTCCTATAGATACCTCCTAGCAAGAATAGGCATTGACCAATCTAGTAAGATACATTTCTAAGTAGAAATTATCAGACTGCACAAAAATAGCCCTATTAGCCCTTAATTCTAGGGACCCACTATACGGAGACCCTAGAACCCTAAGACCACCAAAATATTTAATGTCTTGGAAAAGGGTGTCAGAATATCCAAATTTTTTTGGGGTTATTTGGTAAAATTGTGAAGGAAGTGTGAAAAACTCACTGATTAGGGCTAACTGACCTATTAGGCCTAAAAGACCAAATTCATTGATTGTCTTGAGATCGTTTGGGAAAGTATAGATGCCCTGACCAAACAGGATCATATGGAGTTAAAGAAGCTAATTCTGAAATGTTGAATACACCCCTTGCAAGAATTTTGATTGAAGAGAAATTGAAAATGCACTAAGAGTCTTCCAAGAAGGAGTAAGGGATTGAAGAGCACTTTGTTGATATATACCCCAAGGTGAAGCACAAAGGTTACCAACTCATAGAGTGGTGTTGGAGAATTCCTAAGCTATATAAGAAATGGATTGAAATATCCTAGAAGAGAGGGTAGGATCTTGTGAAGGCTAGGAACAAGAATTGTCCTACATAGGCTTGTGCAAGCACACCTTGAGAGTAGCTATCAGATTGGTATCAGAGCCAAGAAATATTTGGCTTGTGGTTAATGTTTCAACCAACAAAATTAGTGGGAGAGTCTACAATGGTGACAAATGTAGAACTTTCAAATAAATTGGATGAGAAATAAGAAGAGAATAGATTGCTCAGAGAGAGATTGGCACAATTATAACACAAAGTGGACCAAGTGGAAGAAAATACTGAGGAAGTCAAAGATAAAGTTGAAGGAAAGAGTAAGGAAATATCCTTAGATGATGAAATCCATGAAGCTGACCCTATCCGCACTGAAGAAACCTTATTGAAAGAATTAAAATCCTTGAGTAGAAAGGCATTGGAAGGAGTTCCTATCTTTAGTAGAAAGATGGAACTAGAGGTAGTCCTTGATTGGATTGAAGGAATTGAGAATCACTTTGAATGTGATGGCATAACTGACACTCAGAAGGTAAAAGTGGCAAAGGCTAGACTTAGAGGGTCTGCACTCACTTGGTGGAAATTTATCCAAGATGAGAGGGAGAAAGAAGGCAAGAAACCCATAGCCACTTGGAAAGCTATGGTAGCCAAAATCAGAGAAGCCTATGTACCTAAAGACTATGAAATTCAGTTACATAAAAGGAGACAAATTCTTAGAAAAAAAAGACTTGGATGTTAACTCTTACACTGAAGAGTTTCAATGGCTATGCATGAGATCAAGAATTGCAAAAGAGGAAAGTGTCAAGGTAGCTAGATACCTTAATGGTATAAAATGGACTATCCAATATGAATTGATTTTACTTACTCCTACCACTGTTTAGAGATGCCACCAACTTTAAATAAAGGTGGAAGATAAATTGAGAAAGAAACAAGACTCAAGCAATACAAGAGGCAGAGGTAAATGAAGAGATAGAAGAGGTCAAAGGAGTTGATATGGTGGTAGAATCTCAGAATCCAAGACTCAAGGAGAGACCAAGTTGACTGAATAGCAAGAGGGAAGTTAAGTAGAGGAAGCTTCAATAGAGGAGGAGGCTCTAATACTATTTTGAGAGGAATAGGCAATAGCCAAGGAAGAGGTTCCTACTTTGCAACTATGAAACACTGTCACTGCAACCAAATGAGACATCTTGCATATAGGTATCTAGAGAAAAGCTCTACTTCTAAAGGAAGTGACAAGAAAGTAAAATTTGTGCAAGAGGAGTCTAGTGGTGGAAATAAACACCCTGAAGTACGCTTAGAATCAAATGAACGAAAAAATATGATGATAAGCAGAACACTGATCAAACAACTAGTAAGAGAGGAACAAAGTGAGAGAAGGGCACTATTTAAAGTGAAGTGAAAAATGATGGGTAAATTTTGTAAAGTCATCATAGACTTAGAGTCTACTGAAATTTTTTTATCAGAGGAGGCAGTTAATAAACTAAAGATGAAGAGAATTCCACATAGTAACCCATACAAGGTTACTTGGTTAAATAAAGGACAACATTTTGTTGTGAATGAACAAACATGGGTGGACTTCTCAATTGGAAGATTTAAAGATAAGGTATTGTGTGATGTCCTACCCATGGATGCATGTCACCTTTTACTAGGAAGTCCATGGAAATTTGACAGACAAGCCATGCATGATGGAGCAAAGAATGCATATTCATTCAAGAAAGTTGTTGTTACTTTCCAAATCCAGTCACTGTTGGAAGAAGGAGAAGTGAAGGCCTCAGGTCCTAATGTCATGTTGGTGAGGGAGAAGAATTTCCTAGAAGCTCTAGAATAAGGAGATGGAGTAGCATATGCTTTGGTTTTGAAGCCAAAGGAAGAAGAAGCATAAAAGATAGTCAAGAAGACAGAGATTCGTAAAGTACATGAGTTTCTTAAGGAGTACAAAGACATTCTCAGTGATGGACAACCAACAAGCCTACCCCCTAAGAGAGATATTAGTCACCAAATTGACTTTATCCTAGCACCTACCCTTCCTAACAAGGCTGCTTATAGGATGTCACCTCAACAAAATGAGTAAATTGCCAAACAAACTCAAGAGCTCCTAAACCAAGGCCTCATTAGGAAAAGTATAAGCCCATGTGTCGTACCCACTATGCTAGCACCCAAAAAGGAACTTGGAGGCTATGCACTGATTCCAGAGCCATTAACCAAATCACCATTAGGTATAGGTTTCCTATTCCTAGGATAGAAGACCTAATGGACTATTTAGGAGGAACAAAGTACTTTACAAAGATTGACCTAAAGAGTGGTTATCATCAGATTAGTGTCAATGAGGGAGATGAATGGAAGACTGCCTTCAAAACCACAAAAGGTTTATATGAATGGCTTGTGATGCCATTTTGGCTATCAAATGCCCCATCCACATTCATGAGGCTTATGAAAAAAGTAATAAAGGATTACATTGGTAAGTTTTTTGTTGTGTATTTGGATGATATACTAATCTTTAGTAGGACTAAAGAAGAACACTTAAGAAATATAGAAGT
Source organism: Thuja plicata (assembly GCA_018584345.1). Classification (NCBI taxonomy): domain Eukaryota; kingdom Viridiplantae; phylum Streptophyta; class Pinopsida; order Cupressales; family Cupressaceae; genus Thuja; species Thuja plicata. The sequence continues at coordinate 767,110 of MU224445.1, forward strand.
TGTGCTTAAGAGACTACATGAAGAAAATCTCATGATCAACTTGGACAAGTGTGAATTCCTAAAGCAAGAGCTAGTGTATCTTGGTTCTGTGTTGTCTCATGGAAACCTTAAGATGGATCCAAGCATGGTAGAAGCCATCATCAATTGGCCCACCCCCAAAACTACAATAGAGGTGAGAAGCTTTCATGGTTTAGCTCAATATTATAGGAAGTTCATTAAGTAGTTTAGTGCTATTTGTGATCATATGTTAGACACCATAAAGGGTGGGATGAAAACTAAGTTTGTATGGAATGAGAAAGCTAACCAAGGATTTGAGTTGTTTAAGAAGAAAATTTCCACTCAATCCATCTTAACATTACCAAGTTTTGAGAAAATTTTCACAGTTGAGAGTGATGCTAGAAATTCTACTATTGGGGCAGTTTTAAGCCAAGAAGGGAGACCAGTGGATTTTCACAATGAGAAGCTTAGTGATGCAAAGAGGAAGTATTCTTCCTATGACGTGGAGATGTATGCTCTAGTCAAAGCACTAAGGAAATGGAGCCATTATATGCTTCCAAAGGAATTTGTTGTGTATTCAGACAACCAAGCACTTAGTTTTTTGAACTCTCAAGACAAGCTCAGTCACAAGCACATGAAATGGGTGGATTATGTAACACCCCAAAATTGGCATCTTGCAACCCTAACCAATTTTGTTTCATTTTTCATTCTTCTGAATCATCAAAGTCCTATTATACTAGGCAATTCTGAGTTTTTGACTGACTCTACTCAACCTAAGTGTCAAATGCAGAAAATCCTAAATTTGCATTAATCATTCATTATATTTAATTCCTAAATATCTATTGGCTAAACAAACCTTATGATCAAATTAATTTAATTAATAAAGTCCTCACACTTTAATTAAATTAAATTTACCCTCTTTAGCTAAGACACATGATAAAGGGAATTAAATGATATTTAATTATTAAATAAATATCCTCATTTTCAATAATTGAATTTAATTATTCAGATAATTGAGAAAAAGCAATTATGAGGTCATATTTATTTAATTAATTAAATATTGTCAACAAAATCTTATCTTTAGTTCATAAATGGAAACTTTGAATTAATTGTGCTTTAAAGAGAGAAAACAGTTAAAATCATAAATAAAACAGTTAAAATAAAAGAAAGAACATAGTTAAAGCAAAGGGAAAACAATTTATTGTATTCTTTTAAAGAAAGCTTTCTAATTTGAACTAGCTTTTCTATCTGTTTTATTTCAAAAAAGGAAAGTTTCTATTTTGATAATCTCTGAGTCTATAAAAGAACTCTCATTCCTCATTCAAAACCCCCACTGATTTTCATGCATTGTTAGAATACTAAATTATTGCCACATTTCTTGATAATCTCATATAGAATAATCTCATTTTGCAATAGAATAATTTCAATTTCTAGAATAATTGCATTGAAATCATGTCTTAGATTAATCTTCCATCTTTCAATTCT
>MU224445.1:781452-809157 GCA_018584345.1 Thuja plicata
AATTCAGAGAAAAGCCAGTAATCAGAGAACGGCTTTTCAACTGTTGTAATCAGATATTGTTCATAATTTGGGCACTAAGAGTCATATTCCTAAGAAGTAAGAAAGGACAAATCTATTTACTAACACAGTTCAAAAATGGAAACTTTGAATTAACTGTGCTTTAAAGAGAGAAAATAGTTAAAATCATAAATAAAACAGTTAAAATAAAAGAAAGAAAATAGTTAAAGCAAAGGGAAAATAATTTATTGTATTCTTTTAAAGAAAGCTTTCTAATTTGAACTGGTTTTTCTATCTATTTTATTTCAAAAAAGAAAATTTTCTATTCTAATCATCTCTGAGTCTATAAAAGAACTCTCATTCCTCATTCAAAACCCCCATTGATTTTCATGCATTGTTAGAATTCTAAATTATTGCCACATTTCTTGATAATCTCATATAGAATAATCTCATTTTGCAATAGAATAATTTCAATTTCTAGAATAATTGCATTGAAATCATGTCTTAGATTAATCTTCCATCTTTCAATTCTTAGAATAATCTTTGCATTGTATTGCATTCATGGAGAAAAATCCTTCATTCCTAGATTGGTCAATGGTTGTGAGACTCTCATTCTCAAAGCTATTTCAAAAAACCTCATATGGATAGAAGGCAATATGTTGAATCATGCAGGCAGGCAGGATGAATAATCTCATATTCAGTCTTGCGTGTATCTGGTGAAGAAGGACTATGTTGAAGTGTATGGTGAGTTAACAAGGCCAAATTTACCACATACAGATTAAAACCAGGCTTACACCTTCAACATCAAGCATTTTGAAAGTATTGCAGAACAAAGTGGCTGATGTACTTATTAGGAGATTTATGACAGTGCAAGAAGTACAACTGCAGAGTATGTGCATTGAGAGTTTCAAGGACTTACATGCAGAGGATGAAGACTTTGCAGAGATATAAAAGGTATGTAAAGAGCATAAACATCATTTCCATGGTGAATTTTCTGAATGTACAATGCAAAGTGATTTATTGTTTGAAGGGAGTTAGTTATGTGTCCTTAGAGGATCAATTAGGGAAAACCTGATTTAAGAGAGCACAATGGGGCACTTAGTGGTCACTTTGGAGTCAATAAGACCCAAGAGTTAGTGAAAAGGTTCTATTTTTAGCCTAGAATGAATTTGGATATCAAAAAGTATGTGGAGTGTTGTGTAGTGTGTTAGAAATCCAAGGGAACATCCTCCAATTTAGGCCTTTATCAACCACTCACCATTCCAAGTAGACCTTCAAAATTCTTGAGCATAGATTTTGTTGTGGGATTGCCAAAGACAAAACAAGGATTTGACATTATATATGTCATAGTTGATAGATTTAGTAAGATGGCACATTTTTTCCCATGCAAGAAAATTCATGATGCTTTTCATATTGCACACCTATTCTTCAAGGAAGTGGTGAGAAACCATGGTTTACTCTTAAGCATAGTCTGAGATAGAGACACAAAATTCACGAGTCACTTTTGGAAGTCATTGTGGCAAAAATTGGGAACCAATTTGTCCTTTAGGTCTGCATATCAATCTCAGACAGATGGCCAAACTGAGGTTGTGAATAGAATCCTAGGGAACCTATTTAGGTGTCTCACTAAGGAGTATGGTCAAGCTTGGGACTAAATCTTAGGACAGACAAAGTATGCATATAATGATCTTGTTAATAGAACTACTTGAAAGAGTCCCATTGAAATTGTTTATGGACTTCACCCTAGAGGGATATTTGAGCTCAGAGAACTAAAAGATGGAGGTAAGGGAAGTGGTTATGCAGAAGACTTTGCACACTCGATGAAAGAGGTGCATGAAATAGTGAGAAAAAATCTAACATATAACACTACAAAGTTAAAGAAAAAGGTGGATAAAAGGAAGAAGGAAGTCCAAGTCCAAGTAGGGGATCTTGTTATGGTCCATTTGAACAAGGCAATACTATAGAAGGGAGTGCCAAACAAGTTGTGGATGAGGAGATTAGGGCCATGTACTATTCTAGCTAAATATGGAAGCAATGCATACAAGGTTGTGCTCCCTAAGGATATTGGTTTGTCTTCAGTCTTCAATGTTACAGATTTGGACCTCTATAAGGGGCCTACTCTAGATCCACACCAGAGCCTTAGCGAGGTTATAAAAGAAGCGGAGGACCTAAATTTAACCCCTACACCACTTAACAAGGCAGAGAAGATACTTGATTCCAGGGCCTACAAGAAGACAATCTACAAAGGACTTATGAAAATTTAATCAAATGGCATGGACAAGGAGATGTAGAGGCCACTTGGATAAAGGAGACAAAGTTTAAGAAGTTTGGAATTGATTCCAACTTGCTCAATCCAAGGATGGATTGAAAACTTTTATTTGGGGAGAATGGTACAGGAGCACCTAGGCTAATCCCTAATGTCAAATTTTGATGCGGCTTGTAATGACCTTATCCAAGTCATTAGTGTTTACTTTAGGCCTTATAAGGTCTTGGAATTTTTTCCCTAGGTGGCTTTGACTAGGATCAATCCAACCTAGTGGTTTTATGTTTTGTTAGTGTTTAGTGCTAGTTTAGCCTAAAAGTGGGAAATTGGGTCCAAAATCCTTTAAGTACTACACGAGGTTGGAAATGTTCCTAAAAATTCCTCTAGGATGGTTTTACATCATTTCATGTTGATTAGAGGTCATTAGGATATGTTTTAGGCAAAGATGTAAAAGTTGTCAAAATGTTGTCATGACAACATTTGCAACTTTTAAAAGTTGCATGACAAAATTTTGCAATATTGGATTCCTTTTGATGTGGGATGATGGGTAGTTGGTGTAAATGCCTATAATCATGGGAGAAGAATATTTATACACGAAGGATCCCAGTTCCTGAGGTGTGATAATGTAATGTGAGATTTTTGAATTGCAAAGATAGCTATGTTTACTAAAAATTTTTGACACTTGACTACTTTTGTGTTTGAGTGCTGGTAGATGGATTGAATAGTAAGATCTAGTGTTGCATTCATGTAGTAGGGAGAGTTTTAAGCATCTTTTGTTTACATTTCAATTTTATGTGAGTTCATTTGTTTAGGTTTGTAAATTGTTTTGTAAGTTGCATAGTTGTTGTTGTTGACATGGCAGATTTGACAAAAATGGTTCCCCCATAGAATACAATCATACATTTCATCATGGTCTAGGTGAATATGGTAGGGGAGCCTCTGTATAGTGTAGATATGAGTGGATTCTAGGAGAGCAAGGTAGCTATTTTTAAAGGCAAGCCCTACGCGAGTCCTATGCACATGGATAGGTGTTTGCTAGAGATTTAATGGTGTTTGATTACAGGGGAGCGATTGGGAGAATGGAGCCAAGCATGGTTTCACAAGAATAGAGGTCCTATAGATACCTTCTAGAAAGATTAGACATTGACCAATCCAGTAAGATACATTTCTAAGTAGAAATCATCAGACTGCACAAAATAGCCCTATTAGCCCTTAATTCTAGGGACCCACTCTACGGAGACCCTAGAACCCTAAGACCACCAAATATTTAATGTATTGAAAAAAGGGCGTCAGAATATCCAATTTTGTTTCAGGGTTATTTAGGAAATTTGTGAAAGAAGTGTAAAAAACTCACTGATTAGGGCTAATTGACCTATTAGGCCTAAAAGACCAAATCCATTGATTGTCTTGAGATCGTTTGGGAAAGTATTGATGCCTGGCCAAATGGGATCATATGGAGTTAAAGAAGCTTCCCAAACATGGAAAACACCCCCTGCAACACTTGTGATTGAAGAGAATTTGAAAATGCACTTGGAGTCTTCTAAGAAGGAGTAAGGGATTGAAGAGCACTTTGTTGATAGATACCCCAAGGTGTAGCACAAATATTACCAACTCATAGAGTGGTGTTGGAGAATTCCTAGGCTAGCTAAGAAAGGGCTTGAAAGATCCTAGAAGAGAGGGTAGGATCTTGTGAAGGCTAGGAACAAAAAGTGTCCTAGATAGGCTTGTGCAAGCACACCTTGAGAGTAGTTATCGCTCCATCATTTGAGTAATAGTCACATGTTAATCCAACCTTGTTTAAGAGACTTGTTGGAAGTTTATTGTATCTCACAACTACAAGGCCAGATATCATGTATGGTGCTATCTTGATTTCAAGGTTAATAGATTCACCACAAGAGTCTCATTAACACTTTGGGAAAATGATACTAAGATACATTGCAGGAACAAGTGGTTATGGAATTCTATATTCCAAAGCTAACGAATTTGATTTTGGTGGTTATATTGATAGTGTTTTTGCAGGTGATGTTGATGACAGGAAGAGTACTTTCATATATGCCTTTCATTGTGGTGCAGGCGGAATCTCATGGGCACCAAAGAAACAAGCTATTGTGACACTTTCAATAGCTAAAGAAAAGTACGTAGAAGCCACATCATTAGCATGCCAAGCAATTTGGTTGAGAAGAATATTGAAGGATCTAGTACAAACGCAAGATAAGTCAACACCAATCTTCTGTGACACTAAATCAACAATTGCTTTATCAAAGAACCATGTTTTTCACAAAAGAAGCAAGCACATTGATACCAGATACCATTTCATTAGAGAGTTGATGAACAATGGAGAAATATATTTTGATTTTTGTAAATCTAAAGACCAGCTAGCAGACATTTTAACAAAAGAACTACCAAAGGAGGACTTTGAATATTTACGAGAAAATTTGGGAATAACCGATGCTAAAGTTATTAATAGAATAAATTAAGGAGGAATGTTAGATCGAGTTAATTCCTTTCTCCATGTAAGTAGTTGGTTAAAACCATTTGTCTAGGAATAAGAGATCTAGTTTACTGTCCATCATTTTACAGTTGATTATTATTGTTTTTTTTTAAATTTTGTAGTAGTTTCATTTATACATACGATCTTCCATTAGCCTTGATATATCTGAGTTCTACTTCCTTCTTTTGCACCAAGTATCACATAAAATGATAATTCACATCAAAATGTTTAGTTTTACTATGATGCATGAGATCTTTGATCAATTTTATTATACTCATATTATCACAAAATATCACTCCAGGTTGAACTTTCTATTCACCAATTTCTTTCAAGTACATACCTTTGCCACAATACTTGAGTAACGACAGAGGTGATTGTAAAATATTCTACCTCTGTATAAGAAAGTAAAATTATATGTTTCTTCCTTGAACTCCAAGAAATCAACTTGAATCAAAAGTAAAACAATTACCAGAGGTAGATTTTCAATCATCCGCACTACCTCCCAAATCAAAATCACTGGATCCAACTAGATTAAATAGTTTGAAATGATCACAATGAAATATTTCAGGTTTCTTTCACACGCCTCAGAATTATTTTGGTAGCCTTCAAATGTAATTCATAAGGTTCTGTCACATACCTTAAAACAAGAGAGACAACCTAAACAATATCAGACCTACAGTGAGTCAGAAACATCAAACTCCCAACAACATTTGTATGAACTGTCCCGTCTACTCTTCCAACACCATCATCTCTTAAAAAAAACAACTCCATGAAAAGTGGAAGTTACTTTATAATCAACCATATCAACATAATTTGTACATGTAAAATTAAAATAATTCATGAATATGATTTAGATTCACTATCGTGGTGAACAATTCCACCACTAAGAGAATGAACAAAAGTATCAAACAAAATATTTATTGATTCATAGTCATTCATCTTAACACGGAAAACTCTCATAAATTGATGGATTAATCCTTGACATCTAGCGCAACAAGATCTTCATTAAATTCCAACCTAAATATATTGCTTTATTAATTTTCAAAGATCTTAATTGACAAAGGCACACTAACGTTTGATTTGTCTGTTTGAAATTCGAACATTCGTCGCATGGAATTCTTGAAGTTTTCAAAGAATTTGTATGTTTTCATCTGTTTATAAACAAACATTTCAGAGATGGAATTTGTCAATAGTGCAATGTAAAATTGAGAAAGACCTTTACTTCAAGATTAGTAAAGTAATAGCTACTGAGGTTGAAGGATGTATAAGGATCCATTCTATCTCCCTTTCTTATTCCATGTATAGTATGTTGTTGACTGCAGACAAAGACTGATTTCTATTATATGCCCAATTATTTATATAGTGATAATCACAACATTACAATCTTAAGTTATATTTGTCTAATAATTCAATATTTTAAATATATGATCTCTTATCTACCAGAGAGAACCAAAAATATTTTCGAACATTTAATCCTTTGTTTGCAAAAGATGTCTGAAACTGTGAAAAGTTATAAAAATAGTGACGGAATATTAGTCAAGACCTTACTTTATCAGAATATTATTCCATCCATATGCTCTATTATCACGCACCAAGCTGGACCTCCACTTTGTACATAACTTCAAATCATATGTAAACACAATTAATGTCCACAAAATAGTTGTAAAATGATATAGCTTGAATATCAAACTGAGGACCAAGCGATGATTTCAGAGCTTGAATCTGTGCACGTAATATTAAAATGAATCTAGTTGACTTTTGAATTGTATTTTTGTTTATAATAACTCAAAACACGTAAGCTTGTCTATCAATCAAGCAAAAGCAAAGAAACGAAAGATTGACTTCTTCAGCATTACTAGTTGTTCACAGTCAAATCATACTACAGTAGAGGAGACTTGTCTCTCAGAATTTTAAATTCTAACAGCTAAGATGGTGATGTAATTTGAAAACTAAACTTTATAAATATGTTTCCATTAGTTTGAAACTTTCATTACTACGTGGCATGTGTGCACGTACTATAAGAATTGGTATACACATTTAAAAGTTTTATCTGAAATCAAAATGATCTATTGTTTCATACTTTTTTTATATTAAATTTTAGATTTTAGAATTGCTCAACTTGTTATGTTGTTTTTCTTATTTTAGAAAAGTTTATTCAACATTTTAAAATTATTATATGACGTTTAAACAATATCAATAAGTCTTTATATATTATGTATTTATACAAGATTGTAATGATTATCAAAGATAGATAAATTCAATCAACAAGCAAGCAATTAATTTAGTTTAGTTAGAGTTCAGATAAATAATTGTAATAAGTACATAAAAGTTAAATTCAATGGATATGGATAATTAATTATAAAATTGATGTTGGAAGAATCATATTTTTGATTTTCTAAGTTGATTCTCTAGTGTCTAGAAATTAACGACCTTGGTTTGATGATTGAAAATCATATGATGTCATTTTTTTTTAAATCCATAGGATTAAATTTTAAAGTCATGGGTTCAATCCAACTATCAGAAACTCAATATACTATTTGAATTTGAGTTGTGTTATGCAAACATCCAATAAGACAAAATGTGAACCTATAAAGTTGTTCACCTTTACCTTTATATCTCTAGACCTTTCAAGGTGGTTTATATATAAGGATGACACCTAGGAATTTTCTAACTTGATTGGCGAATATGTCCTCCTAGGTCAAACCCCTTTGGTAGGTCATATTAACAACAAAGATTGATATTAAAGACAAGATACATGCAAAAATGCAAATGACATAACAATAATATAGATCTAATTCTTTGTAACCTTTAGAAATCAAACAATACTTCAATGATTATCTCCTTGTAATACCGTGTGATCTTCCTTGTGAAATTAATTGCACATTGAATGTATTTAAATATAATGACATAAACATATCATACGATTTTGTTTGTTAAGTTAGCTCACAATATCTAGTAAAAGAAGGTAATAAAACTAAAGTTTATATTTTAAAATTTATTTTTAGGTGCATTCTCATGTGAGTCGAGATTGAACTCAAACAATCTTTGACCACTGGGAAATAAAACATAGGATACCATTTTACTTTTGAAGTAAGAACAAGTTGTAATGATTTAAGCACTAATGAGAATACAATAATGTTAGCAATTGATAACTATATAGAGGTGAAATTAATTTAAAAAGGAATCAAGCTATGATCCAAGATTATCAAAAGAATGTATCACTCGTATGTATTATTATATTAAGAATTCTCCCATCGAAGTGAGCATAAAATTTAATAGGAAATAACATAATTATGCTAAATCTGCCATTATTTTTTGCCCCCTTTGACATGTGTGAATCTAACATGAGCATGCATTTCAAAGTATATGGACATTCTTAGGCAACATAAAAGTAAATATTTGAACACTCATAAAAGGAAGTTAATTCATTAAAGTAACAACTCATCATTGAGTCTATTATTTCATAATCACTCCATCAAAATTTATAAAACAAAAAGTATGCAATGAATGTTATCTACCATATAATATAAATGACTACTAAGTGCAAGTTCCTTCAACTATCCATAAAAATGATAAGAAGGGAGAAGACACAGAAAATTATACTTCATTGGAAAGTGATACAAAAATGATCCACAAAATGTGGTGGTTGAACATAAGTCCACATGATGTAGTCATGTCATATGATTCCACACTTGATGTGGCATTACAATCAGAACTTCCCACAATGTGGGAAGCATTAAAGATATGCATAATGTGGCCATGTAATGTAATATGAACTCATTTGATATAATGATATGTTCTATCTCCATGTAATCTAGGCATGTAAAATGGCAAGGCTCAATTTAGATATGGTGATGAGTCTCTATCGAGCTTTATATTATAAAAGATAATCCGAAAGTATCAGCTAAGAAAATAGGTAGTGATAATATATGTCCCCTTCCAATTTGTTTATTGTATTATAAAATGGGAAATCCTATTCCCAACCCTATTGCATGGAAAGCCTACATTCTATGAGAATTAAAAACTAAAAAAAGGACTAAACATGAATAACTAGTTTATTGCTTAACAAAATCTATTTCATTTCACAAAGTCATAGGAATGACTAAGATATGCATTAAATCTACTAGTGTAATCACCATATCTATGCTCAATAGTATATTTGTCATTAGAAATTACCAGCTCCATATTAGGAGTAGTGTGTGAAAGTAAATATGATTCCAAAAGGAACTAAAAGAGTAATTAAAAATATTCAACAATACAAAATAATGCTAGATTAGGCTAAAAATATTCAACCATAGTGAAAATTAATAAAATAAAGTTTATCTACTCTTAATTTAGATCATTCCAAGTTTTTTTACTATCATGTGTGCTCAAGGAATTTCAATAATATAATGATGCTCTATTTCTTTGAATGAAAGGTTATTAACAACAAGATAAGTGCTTTAGCATGTAAGGAGAAAGAGATAGAATGGAAGGCCGGAATTTGATCATGAAGATCAAGTGCAAAGAGGAGAGGAGATATTTTCAACTCACAAGATGGTGACAAGTGTCACCATGAGAGCAGGTGAGAGGAGATTGGTACCTTTGAAGGTACACTTGGATTATAATTAAGATCTTTGGCATAGATGCATTTCTTCTCCCCACACTCCCAAGGCATGGGGTGGAAAGGAATAAAGTAACTTCAAATTTATTTGATATAACCTTTTGAAAGAGGGCCTGTGTGGGATTTCTCTTAAATAAAGAAAATATTTAAGGTTGAGAGGACTAAGAGGATATCCATTTATGTCAAGGAGTTGACCCCTCCCTAATCCAGGGAATTAGGAATGTGTAAGTGGTGAGAATGTGATAAGATAGGATTAGTATTATGATTAAAGTGCAAGTGGGAAAATCTAGATGATGTGAAATTAAATGGAATTTGGGAAATTAATTTTGAAGACAAACAGGGTTTGGGAATTAAAAATAAATAAATTAAAATTTTTATTTAATTTAATAAATGATCGGTTAAAGGGAAGGCAAATTAATTTAATTAATAACCTTAGGAGATATGCGTAGAAAGGTAAGGTAATTAATTATATAATGATAAAATATTTAAATATTAAAAATAATTAGAATAAGAGAATAATGTGGATAAATCAACCAAACAATAGTGATTTTATTTTAGCTAATAATAGCTAGAGTATTAAGAGTATCAATCATAGGAATCTTAGATTTCTTGTTGTCAGTAGATAGTCTTGTTGCATGAAGAAGTAGAAGGGTAGTGTTGTATCTATTGGCAAAGTAATTAGGGATTTGAGAGACCTCTATCAAAAGAGAATCAATGGTAGAATATTAATGGCAACCTTTATCATCATTCTTATACAATTCTTTACCAAGATTAGTATTTCTTACGACCACAATACTAGGCTTGATACAGAAGGAAGAAATTTTGATAGATTTACCCCTACCCATGGAAGAAGGGGGAATAAGAAACTACATGACACACACACCTCCCAATATGAGAAGTCCACCTTATAGAGGTTGTAACTTTTGATCTAGAAGGTCATTAGTACCTATATTGTTTAATTGTATATTTTGAAACAATTTACATAATAGACATCTACAAAAAAATTAAGTTTATAAGATCAAAACAAAAATTACAGTTTTGAAACTACATTCATTATGTACTTAATATTAGGAGAAAGTTTGACAAGTCTTTCCTAATAGCTTTTTATTCATGAGCTACATATTTTTAGACTCTTCACATTAAATTCATGAGCATTTGATGGATTCAAATAATCGAATAATTGCATAGAATTGATATTTTATTGATGGAAAAGTCTATAACATGGTCAATCTAAACATTATAATGCAATCATAAATGTTAACCATATATCTTGCAAATGATTGTGGGAGTTGTACTTGCAAATTTGGCCTAAGATAGGGTGGTTGCTAACTATTTTTGTATGGTTCTCATATCATTAGAATGTTCACCCTCTTGTGTGTTGGCTACAAATATTTTGGTTAATCAAATGAGTGGTTAAAATTCAAATTCATTTGTTCATTGAGTGACATTTTAAGAGAAAGACTTAATAGACTTTATTTCCACTTTATTTTTGTAATGTTTTAAACATATTAGTTAAATTAGGTTTAGTTTATACTTAGTTTATGATCAAAATGGAGATTTTATGCATTTATTTTGTAGAGGATTAACCAATTATAAACTTTATAAGTTTGAAATAAGAACTTGCTTTCCTTATCAAGGTGATTAAAAAAGAATTTTGTAAAACTATGTGCACTTTTTCAGCATTTCATGAGCACTTGCAAGATCTAAACAATAAACAACATGCAGTTCCCTCTTGAAATTTACCTATGGCCCCGTGAATAGGATAGTCAAAATGCTTACCTACTCAATTACTCAAGTACTTCTAAAAATCACATATAAACCTTATGGATAATATATTTTAAATTAGAAAGGATTGAATTTTTCAAATTTTGACGTGCCAAACATGCAAGAAGTCACCATTGTAAATAGTAGGATGACTACCTTAACATTACATTGATAAGCCTCTTCTAAAAATGTCAAGTTATTTTATTGGTTAATGAATATTTTTATTTTCTAGTAATGACACTGCAAAAAAAATAAGATAGAAGCTATTACAATTCACATGATCTTAATTGACAAAGGCACAATGACGTCTGATCTCGCCTTCCGTTCCAGTGAGCACTTGGACTTCAGACATATGCTGCATGGAATTCTTAAAGTTTTCAAAGAAACTCGTCGTGTTCACCTGCTTATCAACAAGTTTTTTGGCAATGGGATCTGTCAGTAGTGCAACATCAGATTGGAAGAGGGCCTTCTTTTCTTTAAGAATAGTAAAGTAATTGGTATCGAAAGAGAGGGAGCTATTGGGATCCATTGGTACAGTAGTTGTTATGTCTACTTGACTCGTACATTTGGTCTTCAAAAATTGAGCATAGGTAGGATCTAGAGAAGGATCCATGTCTCCAATTCCTGTGAAGTTGTACAACCTGTTGCTAAATGCGGGACAAAAACTAATTCCAATCGTATGTCCACCTATTCACAATAGCAATGGTCATTCTATCACAATCTTAATTCAATAAATTGGCTAGTGTAAATCAATACTTAAAATATTTGACATGTTACCCACCAGAGAGAACAACAAGGTCTTTAACATCTAGCCCTTTGCTTGCAAAAGATGTATTGAGTTGCGAGAAGTTAAAGAATGGAGAGGGAATGTCGGTCAAGGCCTCACTTTGTAGAGATATCACTCCATCCCTCCGCCCTGTTTTCACGCGCCAAGATGGGCCTCCACTCTTTACACCAAAAACTTCAACATCAATAACATAAACAATGCAGAAATATGAACAAAATGATAGTTGTGTAATGTGTAATGTGTTATTACCCTAGCAACCACAGCATCTCGTGCAACAAGGGCGACGATGTCAGCACACGAAACGGTGCCCGGACATTCCGCCTCAATTTGTGCTTTGACATCGTCGTACACTTCAAACCCGCGCAGGCTCAGGTTTGGAACCGCCGCTTTCTCTGCCGTGTTGTTCGCTGTAGAATTCAGAAGCACCGACGCATCGCAACCCTAATAAAACCACAACACATTTTAGTTGAATTGTAACTTACACACTGTACAAACAACTTAAAACGGGAAAAAAAAAATGTGATATGGACAAATGGGTGAAGGAATTAGGTTATGTATTGTACTGACTCGCACAAAACAGTCATGGAAATGCATTCGTAAGAGGGGAGCCGCAAGAGTGGTATCATTGTCTATGTATTTTTTCACCACCTTCTCAACTATGTCCTCTGCAGATGCACAACTTTTTCTATAGAAATTATACCTCAGCTTACCCCCCTCGCACGAAACTATAATTGCAAGAAAAGCAACGACCAAAACCCACAAGCTCGCCATTTCTATTTTCTCTCTCTTTCTATCTACAGATTGTTAGATTACAAAGTCGAATCGGGCTTTCTATTTATATCCACACAACCACGCGGCTTCCCTTTAGTATGCAATTTTTTTATTGTTTGACAAAAACCCACGCGTGAATTCAGCAATTGTATATATCCATTATTGAACAGAGTATGTTCTAAGTATTCCTGAATCGAATCTCCCGCTCTGAATTAATATTGTAGATTACATTACAATTTTGTGCACAAGAAGCCAGCCCGGTACTTTGTTTGTTATTTAAAGGTCCAGTTTTCTATAACGACTGTTGACAGAGTCCAAATTATTTACAGTATTTAAAACCGAACTATAGTAATGTCTGCAATCAACCATGTTTAAGTGTGTTCTTTACTCCCTCTTTGTCATTATCAAACGGACAAGCAGGCGAAGATGACATGGTCTAAGTCGGCTAGCGACCATGTCATTGTAGTATCAAAAAGAAACGAGTCGGCTGTCTAAAATAATTGAAAACCTATTAAATTGCCAATATTAAATTTATTGAGCCAACCAAGCCTAGATATGACAGATTGTTTTCCGGAGACTAAGTAACTCTACCGGTTCTTCACAGCCTAGCAGAAGAAATTTGTATTATAAGACTTTTTTAATGATGATACAGAGTATTTGATATTAAAAAAAGTTGATATAAAAAGAGTAGAATATAATCATACTCTCAAAAGTCAACTGATAAAAATCTCAAAGATTAAAGAACAATATTCATAATGTTTTATAGTTAAAATAATCTGTCTATTGGTAAAGTTGAAAGGCTTTTATAGAGTCTATCAAGGATTAAGTCTTCTTGAGTGCAAGGCTTCGACGTCATAAGGGATGAGGTCGGGATTGTGCTTCAGACGGATATGGTGGAATGGATACCCCCTCAATCCTTGACTTGTAACCAAACAGTGGCAGCCTAAGGCTCGTACTCCCGTATCAAGTAGCTAAAACAAATTTGTGGATATAAAATCCTCCATCAAATAATAATAATCTTAGTAGGAGAAAAAAGAGAGTTACAATTCATGGGTTGTTCTGACCATCCAAGGGGTTGTGGCGATAAAAAATAGGTTCTAAATTTGTTATGGTATTCTCTTTGTCTATTTATTCTTCCTAATCAAAAGAGTTATGTAAATAGGAGAAATAGAAATCTCCAATCAAGGAAACTTTCCACTATCATACTCATTACAAATATCAAAAGTACATTGACAAGTAGAAATTGGCCACAATGGAAAGGGAGACCATCCATAACAACTATGTTGAATAGATGCTTGAAAGCCTTGAGAAACATGGTTGTAATGAGTATGTTGATACAAGTATATCAACAACAATACGGAGCTAGAGCATCCTTTCTAGCTAGAAAAGATGACACACAAGAAACAATACACAAAAATATTAGTGTAATGCTTAACAAGATTATAAAAACAAGAAACCTCCAAATCTATTTTACTAGCCTAAACTTGAGTATGTAACATAACATGATCTAGTATATAATGTGTTTTTAAATATACATAAAAAAGTGACCATCCTTAATAGTACTTCAGAATAAAGGACCATTTCTATCTTTTCACATGCTAAATAAATTTCCCACTTTGAAAGCAATGCCACTTTTAGAGAAATCTTAGAGGCATATTAGGTTAATTACTTAGAAAAATCATATGCAAGGAAAGAAAATGTCATGACTAGAAGGACATGCAAAAATCATGTACCCAAGTCCAAGGGCGTCAACCAAATGAGAAAATATGTTTGAAAGGATGAATAGTTTCTAGGTTTTCGACTGTTGTCTTGTGAACTCTCGTGGGGTAATTTTTATGTCCCTCGGCCCCTTTTTTGTGAATATGTAAATTTTATATTAACTTAATAAGAAAGGCACTATTCATCTAAAAAAAATATCCAAGGGACAAAGAGGATTCCAAACATCCAAATGAACAAGTTGAGATCTAATGAGAAAACCTTACAAAAAGAGACACCAACTAAAGTGAACTAGTTTAGGCTCCAAGATGGTAGATCAGATTGTTTCAAACCTATAGAGATAATAAATAGTCCCCTACTAGAGATTCCACTAATCAAGCCCTTGAAACTATGGGGGAATGAGGCAAGATGAATGAATAGAATTTAGAAGCTTGTAATTACAAAATAATTTTTAGGATACTACTGCGAATCCTTCCAATGAGATTTAGTACATTGAATTCTAACCAGTGAAATAATATTTGGAAGAATAGACTCCACAACATTTTAAAAGGATCCATTTAATCCTGATTACCAAGTTTATATTTAAACTTGAACTTTGTCCAAGAAAATAAGTTATTCATGTCTCTAGAGAAGAGGTCTAAAATAGAATAATTCCCCATTTAAAAATAAATTTAGGACACAAACTCAAAGAACTTTAACAAGATAAAATTATAATGAGAAGTAATCTTAAGAGATCACAAAAGAGGTTGTTGATTGATGGAAATATAAGTCTTGAAATCATTCTCATTCCAAAGAAGCTAGCGCTTAATGTTCTCCCAAGCCTTCTATATTTTTTTTGCAACAAACTTCCTTCGATTTTCTCAAGTAGATAGTGAAATATGATCAAAGGAGTTGTAGTTCTTTTTATAGGTATTTATATTGGCACCATTTCTCAACTAGATGCATGAATAGTTCAATGTAATAGTTTTTCAATTCTTGTAATGAAGTGACCTACAAAATATATACCTTCACCATTGAAACTAGCAACAAAGAAATATGTTGTGTCTACTTCTTATGGACACTCTTTCTCAATACAAAGGTGCACATTCCTTGGAGACTAATCTATTGATAGAGAAATTAATATCACAATTTGACTTTCTATGGAAAATATCTCCTACTTGTCAAGAGAAAGTATTGATATAGCACCAAAAGATGGGCCATATAACTGAGAAGGGTTTAAGGAACATGGAAACTACAAACCTTGTTGAGGGATCAATTGATTATAATATTGAATTTAATTTTTTTATGAATATTATATATATGGAAGACAATACCATACTTAACTCTAGTCCTCATAGTGTTGGATTTAATCCATTATGATGTATTTTTTGTTAGAATTCAAGAATTGTAAATTCCCACAAGCCCAATAATCACCTGAATGCAAATAACCTGTCACGTACAAGAGAAAACCTTTAAACAAGAAATTGTATGAACAATTGGAATGGAAGTAATATAAATGAGAATGAATTAATTAGAATAAATTATTATAATGAGACCAATCCTTAGTAAAGGAGATCAAAACCCTAAATAATGTGTGCATAAATAAAAGAACTATTAAATGCATGTATGCATAAAATAATTTAAGAATTTATTAAATGCACACTAAAGCTTCCTAAATTTAGCTTAAGTGAAAAAATAAAAAGATGACTTAATTAATTAATAAATAGGATTAAATTAATTAATTAAAATATATTTTACTCTAACACCCCCCTTAAGATAAACTTAGTGAGTAGCTAATAGGCTAAGTGCATGAATGCAACTATATGCAATAAGGAAGACTTGGGTCCTAGAACCAAGGCCTGATAAGGTACCCAATCACAACCAAATATTTGTAAAGAAAAGAAAAAGGAGAAAACCCAGTGGGGAAAAACTCCTCTCTAAGATGAGTTATAAAAAAAGGTACAAATGCAAATGTCTCAAGAGACTCTCTCAAGACCATAAGTACAACCAACCACTCCATGAGAGAGGACCGAGACTCCAAATCCTACCAGAATGATAAAATGCCTCTGTCAATGATCAAACCAATGTGGAAGAAACAAAGGAAATGGACAAAGAAAAGGAAACCCCTGAATGTAAGGTGAAACTGGAAGGCCCCGGTGATTCTCAAAGGAGAAAAAATGAGAATCTTGTAATGTAATCTGCAATGAAGGTGGGATAACAGATGTCATGAATCTATCATTTGAGAGGGGATGAATGCCCTATAATATATCTTCAGCAACTGCACTAGGTCACTCAATGCATGGAGCTACAATGTCAGGAAAAGATAAAGAGGAATCCTGTTGAACAGATGCAAACTCAATAGGAGGTGGACGTGTACAAGTCACAACACTGGTCTCAAGAACCGCACATAAGTTGAAGCGAATTGACATCACCTCAACAGGATCTCGTGAAAAAAGAGATTAATTCTCTGACAGTGGAGATGGTAGATCAAAATGAGAGAAATAGTACAAGTGGGAATAATGATAAATTGTCCCTATTGCAACAATACTTCCTATCTAGCAGTCTCTAATGTGCATTGAATCATGTGTGAACTCAACTATCTTCCTTATCCCACTATGAGTATCTGATAGATAGAGAAAAGATTAGAGGACAAATATTGAACACATAATACATCATTGAATGAACCATCATCAATGCTAATAGAACCTTTCCCACATAAAATCATAACACTGTTGTTTCCAATAAAAATGTGTGCAGTAGGTGAAGCCTAAAAAGAAGAAAATAAATTGTGAGAAGATACGATATGGTGTGAAGCACTTGAATCGAGTAGCCATCTAGAATAGTATGGACTAGCAGTTGCACATAATGCATGACCCTTTCATTTCTTCTATATGTCTGTCTAGAATGATGATGAAGAAGAAGACCCGTGAGAAGTAGAAGAAGAAGGAATATCAATGTTTCTCTACATAAGAAGAGTTGTCAAATCTGAAACCTATTTTGCATGTCCATTTATCTTATTCTCATAGAAATGAGACTCTTCATGATTTAGATTTTTATAATAAGTACACTTAGGTATTTCTATCCTTTCTACTCCTTAGGAGAAGGTGGTCTAGAGGGGTGCGAAGAACTAGAATCCTTCCTAGGATTTGTGGTTTGTGGCTTCTATTTCTGGTCTTGATACCCTGGAGACGTATGAGCTACCAATGCTTGGTTTTTTTATCCTAGAAGGGTATCTAGTTGTGTGAGATTGGATTTCTCACATGTCAAACAATCATGAAATGAACCTCAAAGCTTATAAATAATTAGGTATAGATACTCAGTATTTGTTTTGTTCTTAGCACAACCCTATAACAATGATCTCAATGATTTGAATTTCATAAAGAAATCCTCAATAGATGAAAAAGAATAAGGTACCAAATAGGTCAACTCTGCGTCAATTTGAAGTGCTCCAAACTAATTGATGGTGCCAAAAAGATCATGAAACTTGGTCCACATATCTCTAGGTTAATTACAACTCTTGATTTAAAATAAAATAATATCTTAAATATTTTGGGAAATCATCGTTGTGGCCTCATCCAATCTATTTCGGTGCTACATGACTTCGAATGGGTGAGTCAACCGAGGATGAATCTCATCCAAATAGGACCATAACTTGCTTGACATGAGAAGGTGGGTCATATGTTCCTTATAGGTGTGATAATTTTGTGGAGTAAGATTCTCAATAAAGGAAGGGTCTACAATGTGAACCAGAGAGAAAATACCCCCCACAATACAAGAACTCAAACCATAGCACAAATTTGAAAGCTAGAAGGTGCAAAAAGGAAAAAAATACTAATGTCTGATCTTTGTGTACCTGATGAAAAATATGATGAAATTTAATGTAGATCTATAAAAAGTACTGAAACACCTTTGCAACCCCTATTCTTTTTCGAAAAACAAAATCTGAATGCATAAGGTATGCCCCCGGAAAGGAAAAAAAATAACTTCTCACTTTGACTATCAAAAAACCTAAAAAAATGGAAAAATAAAAAAACATCACTTGCAAAAATAGCTTCATCCTGAAATCAGCTTTCCAACGATATCTTGATTGGGAAATTCTGATACATTATAAGTAATTTATTACCAAAAGACAAACAACTACTTTTTATAACAAAAGGTCAAACTGTGACAATTTGACGGCCGTCAAATTTTGGTTCATGACCTTATGTTGTTAGCATTACTAAATTATGTACTTTACCTAGAAAATAATAAGGTTATTTTCTAAAAAAAAAACTTTATTAAAAAATCAATGGTGCAGGAGCACCTAGAGCATAGGGGTCACCATGATGCCCTAATGGATGTCTAGGAAGAGATGAAGACTAATAAGACCATTCATGGTCACTTTTCAATGTAATTAGACCTATAAGGTCACTTGTGATGTAATCATGGACAATAGAGGCATTTAAGTTCATTTTGTGTTCATGTAATCAAAGTTGCCAAGATTGGCAAATATAAACTATAAGGGCTAATGTAATGGTCTAAGGGGTAGAATTAGGGTTTTGTCAAATATTTTATGTTTTGGGGGTCATTTAAAGACCAATTTTAATGAAATAGGGTCATTGGATACATAAATGTTGAGTTGACAACTTAGTTGTCAACTTGACAATATTTTAGTATCTTTGTAACTATCTGGACAATTAGTTTTTAACTGATTCCAGATGGTTCAAGGGTAGTTTCAAAGGTTCTTTTCAGTTCTAAGGGACTAAAAGAGTCTATAATAATGTAATCCCTGATGGAATAAGGGAGGGAGGTTGATGTAATCATGTTTGAATAATAAAAATTCAAGTTTCTCTGCCAATTCCTTATTCAGGCTTGTGGTAACAACCCTCTGGTTCAATAGTTTTGATGGTTGTATTGTTATTTCTTTAATGAAATTTTGATTTAGGATGTTAGGAAATTGAGTCAACATCATTTTGGTTTTTGTATCACATATTTTGGTTGGGTTTTCATATAGATTTAATAGTTTGAATTAAGACTGCTAGAACCCTCAAATAGGGTAACCAGAGAAGATAAAATGTTACTCCTAGGTGATCTTCACATCCAATAATCCTCTCATCTTGGACAGTGATGAAGATGAGGTGTATCCTAAACTATCCCGGATGTTTTATATCATCATAAAATAGGAGGAATGTGCTTCAGGGTAGGAAAAGGTGACTAAGAAATTGCCACAGAGAGGAAAGTGACAATGCAGTTTGCAAGGAGTTTCCGTCATAGATGTGTCAAGGGATTTTGTGTGAAGGAGTTAGGGGTTTGGAAAGGTATCAGGGTGTGTCTCCAAGGTTTTGAAGAGGTTATGAGGTAAGGAACCCTTTTCATAGGTGGTTATAGTGACTGTTCTTAAGATGGAGTTAACTGTCACAGTGGATAGAAAGTTGGTATTTGCACTCCTATGTAGTGATGCAATATAGGTTGGTTTGGTGAAGGGGTTTAGATGTTCTATGGGCATGTGTAGAGAGTCCTCCTTGTTTCAATGAGTAGTGGATCACAAGGGAGTGATCCAAGTAAATGGTTTATTGAAGGAAAGTGAAGTGCTTGTGGTTGGGACAATCACACCACATAGTCCAGTATGTATGGATGGTTCAGTTGAGTATGTGCAGAACTTATGGTGTGGAGTCTAGTGGAAGAGAATTTGGATAATGGAAGAGTAATTACCATTGATAGGCCTTGATTTGGGTCTTTGAAGTGACTTAGGATTGGGTGATTGGTGAACCAGGTTGGGATGCATGGTGTGATTAGTTGTATCTCACACCCAAATAGAGTCTTTTACCTCTGATTTGGAGATTTGAAGAAGTGAGGCACTAGCCTCTACATAAAGTGGTATTAGAGAAAGAAGATCTTGTGATTTAGTTAGAGATGTAATTCACAAGATCAGAGAAGCATTCAATCAAGTTGTGTAAATACTTCATTCAACAAGAAGAAGAAAAGAGAAGAAGAAGCAAGGAAGCAATAAGAAGAGAAGATGAGAATTTTAAGTAAAGTATTGGATGAAAATGCAGCCAGGATTGAGGAAACCATGAGAATGGTACAAGAAATCATAGAGGAAGAAAGGAGAGATAGTGAGAAGAAGGAGGAAGAGTCATTGAATGAGCAGAAAAAAGAGGATGAGGAAACCAATGTTGAATAGGTTCTAGATGTTGAATCAAAGATGGAAGATGTTGGTGAAGACAACACGGAATCAATTCTTGAAGGGCTTGAACATGAAGAGGAAGTGGTGGTAGGGACTATGACATGTCCTATAAATGTAGAAGTGGGTACTATGAAAAAGGGTACCCTGAAGAGAGTGCAAGAGGAGGCTAATGATGTAGCCTTGGAATTTGTAGATGGTTTCGAATGCTAAGGAGAATGACATGAAGATGCTTTGGTAGCAGTAGTAGTCTCAGAAGAAGGGAATAAGGATGAAGATATGTTAGTAGACGTAGTGGGCCATGAGGAGGCCTTAGAGTTGGTGCATTCTCCAAACATGGAGACATGGTGGGTTGAAGGGTCTCAAGGAAGAGGAGTGTATTTGAGGGGCACATTTGATCAAGTTGCAGATGTATGCAACAACAAAGGTTCAGGACATGATGATGAAGTTATTGATGGAAAGAAAGAAGAAACAAGTGTTCATGTTCCCAAGGGAAGGCAAGCCAAAAGTTAAAATGAGAATGCAGAAGGAAGACGTATTTAATCCAAAGGTCAAGATGAAGGCCTATATTTTCCTATGATTTTTTTTGCAGTTATCATTTTCAAGATGACTTGGAAAGTTTTTGAAATTGGGGAGTATGGTGCAGGAGTACCTAGAGCATAGGGGTCACCATGAGGCCCTAGTGGAGGTCCAGGAAGAGATGAAGACTAATAAGACCATTCATGGTCACTTTTCAATTTAATGATACATATAAGGTCACTTGTGATGTAATCATGGCCAATAGAGCCATTTAAGATCATTTTGTGTTCATGTAATCAAAGTTGCCAAGATTAGTAAATATAGCCTTTAGGGATAATGTAATGGTCTAAGGGGTAGAATTAGGGTTTTGTAAAATTTTTTATGTTTTGGGGGTTATTTAAAGACCACTTTGAATTTAATAGGACCATTGGATACATAGTTATCAAGTTTACAACTTAGTTTTCAACTTGACAACATTTTAGTATCTTTGTAACTATGTGGACACTTAGTTTTTAACCGATTCCAGTCAGTTCAAGGGTAGTTTCAGAGGTTTTTGTCAGTTCAAAGGGAATAAAAGAGTATAAATAATGTAATTCCCAATGGCATAAGGGAGGGAGGTTGATGTAATCATGTTTTAATAATAAAAAATTCAAGTTTCTCTGTAAATTCCTAATTCTTGCCTGTGGTAACAACCGTCTGGTTCAGTAGTTTTGATGGTTGTATTGTTATCTCTTTAGTTAAATGTTGAATTAGGATGTTAGGACATTGATTCAACATCATTTTTGTTTTTGTATCACGGGTTTTGGTTGTGTTTTGACAAATATTTAATAGTTTGAAGTAAGACTGTGAAAACCCTCAAATAGGGTAACCCAAGAAGATAAAATGTGACTCCTAAGTGATCTTGACATCCCATAATCTTCTCATCTTGGAGAGTGATGAAGCGAAAGTGTATCATAAATTGTCCCAGAGGTTGCAGAGCACCATGCAGCAAGAGGCACATGCTTCAGGGTAGGAAAGGGTGACTGAGAAATTTTCACAGAGAGGACAACGATAGTGCTCTTTGCAAGGAGTGTACTTCATACATGTGTAAATAGATCATGGCTCCATGTGATTAGTTTAGTACTAGTTTAGCAATATCTTTCTTTAGCATGATTTAGTTTCAGTTTGTTTTCATTGTTTTTAGAGTTACCCACGCCCTAGTTTTAGGGTTCAGAGTTTGTGGATCAACACACTATATATTGTAGTCAAAAAAATGTATTATGGTCAGATTCTTGATGCAATAAAGATCTATAATTGGTGCTCCATTCATGGTGTGATGCTTTTCTACTATCTATGTGAAATTAATGAATATGTGTTTGTTTATTCATTCCTTTCAAAGAGCCAACTATTTTTATTGTTTCTCGAATCTGCGATTCTTTTAATTGGATTTTGTTGTTGTTAATCTACCTTGCTGTGATCAATGTATGGGAAAGATCATATTTTGGGTTCAACGATAAATCCATCTCGTGTGTGTGCACATCTTGGTGACTTTGAATTATTTGATAGATTTTGAAAATCTTGCATGTGTAAATACATTTTCTCTCCAAACGATTGCATCCATTGGGTATACAATTGCAACGTAGTCTGATTTATATCTAGTGGTTTTCTCCAAGTCTCTCTGTCATTTGAATTCACAAGGAAGGATTAACAATGGTTTATGTCTATTAGAATTTCATTTTCAGAAAACTTTAATTTATTCTTTTTACCCAACTCTTTTAATTTCCTTTCATAAACCTAAAGCAATTGGAATCATCTTTAGTTTTAAGCATAAATTTGCATCATTCGTAAACTACATTCTTTGATAAATCAGAAAACACAAAAAAGTACTAAATTTGATTTGTAGTTTGACATCTTGAAAGTACCAGCAAAGGCCTCCTTGTGAACATTCACATTTATCTTCAACTCCATTACCAATTAGGTTGTACCATGACCATGGAGAACCTTTGGAATAACATCATTATTCTTTCAAGAGAGGAAGTCGAATCTTGAGATCCTAGCAATTGACTTGTTTAAAAACAATGCTCAAGACATTAGTCACAATCGGAGGAGATGTAGTCTCATGTATAGATGTCTACTTGGTGATTTGTACAGAAGAGGAGGGATTATTTCCACAACACTTGAGGAGATGTTAGACACACTAGAAAGAGATGTGGACTTTCAGAGGAAAGAAATCTCATGTGTAGAACAAGAGGAGGAAATAGACATACTCAAAGTATATGTCTAATTTTAAAGGAAATGTGTCTCATTGTGCATGGGGGTGGGAACACTTTTATGTTCTCTCATATTGTACAGAGAGTTACAGGTTCTATAGTCAATTGACCCACTAGTGTGGTCATTTTGTTGTTTCCTAGTTGAGCAAGGAAGATTAGTGAAGGTGCTTCATCAAAGTGTCCAAAAGGGTTGAGTTCAAAACCCTTACAATTTTCAACTCTTTTTATAATTAATGTAATATAGAGGGAAGGTTGGCGTATTACCTATGCTTTTAAGTTTTTAAGTTATAATAATAAATTTTTATAGTTATAAACTGCTAGTTGGTTTTATTGTCTATTGGTTTTACAAATGCTCTTTCAATGCCTATTTAAAGACATGTAGATTGACGTAATAATATATCAAATAATTTATGCTATCTTAATTATAACAACCAAGGTGCAGCCTACTCGAACTTCCTATTGAAATCTTACCAAGAGTATCCATTTAAACACATGTTTCTAATGACAATAGAACTCTAGCCTTGACCTAAGTCTCCAAGTATCCATGTGATACATGAAAAATCCAAATGCAACATAGCACCATTATGAAGTAATCAATAAAATGATCATGTACACATACAAAGATAACCAACTAAGATCAATGCCAAACCTCCAATTTAGGTGAATCGAGAACATAAATATGACATCATGGTCTAACATCTCTTGAAAGAATATCATATGCTCCAATGAACATATAATTCTCACAAGAGCATCTAAATCATACCAACACTCTAACTAGTAATCAAGAGTACATCATGAGATATACAAAACTACCTCCTAATCTAAAGACCATGCAAGTCTATACACATACAAATAAAATATCAATATCACAAAAGTAAGACCAAGATCTCTAGTCCAAGAGGATAAATCATCACTATCAAAGCTTCCATTGAAATGTGTAACTCTAAAATAACCAATATTAACATGACATCATGATAACCATCTCTAAAATAAAGATCATCCATGATTCTAACATAATCAAATACTACACTTACAATAACAACAACAGTAAGTAGAACCAAGATCTCCAAAAACCTAGAACATAAACAACATGCTATAATTCCCAACAATTGACTGTCTAGGTAGTCAAAAATATCCATCCTCTCATCCTAAAATACCATACCAATGCACAAATGACCAAATACATGGTCAAATATAAAGTTATGAAGGAATTATACTATATACCTATTGTATTGACCTGGAGAAAAGAAAAATTGATGTCCTCTTGAATGCAATTCTGCTCCTTCTTCCTTGTCTTCCAATTGTTTGGCAATTTTTCCTTCATATTTTCAACTTCCCGTGGGTCCTTCTTCCTCTTATTTTTCTTAACCAATCTCGTATTCAACACCCTCTCGGCCTTTATGTCCCAAAATTCCATTTCTTGTGCATATACCTCAGTAACATCATCATTTATGTCTTCATCGTATAATATAACAGTATATTCTCCATTACCACTATTTGTATAATATCCTTTGCAAATCTACAACATCTTCATTAGCAACCTTATTATCAACGGGTGTTTCTAGTTGCTCAATTTGAACATCATATTTGAATAATTGAAAATGGTAGAGAGACTCATCTGCAATTATGTATACCTTGTCTTCTTCAACGCTTGATGTCAAAACACTCATAGGTATACTAACCATTATATTTTTTACCTTTTCCTCTATTATTTTTGTCCTTTCTTTCATTTTTCTCTTTTGAATAATCTTTCTAATGGGCCATGTGATCTCCTTCCGAACTAATAAGTGCCACTTTTGTATATCTACGAAAAATGTTGTTGCTAATTATTTTTTATCTAACATTTTCACCTCTTTCTTAAAAATGACGCAGGAGATATTTGTGTAAAATAAGGGAGGATATGTCTTGATTCAAAAACCAAAGGATGTAACAATAGAAAACAAAGAGAAATCAGTGCCAAAGGAAGTTCAGAAACTTCTTGAAACTTACCATGATGTGATTTCCAGTGACTTACCCTCATCCCTCCCACCCATAAGAGATATAATACATCAAATTGACTTTGTGTCTGGTGCTTCTTTACCTAACAATTTCCCCTATAAGATGACCCCCACTCAAAATGCAAAAATTTCCAACCAAGTGAAAGAACTTCTACAAAAAGGATTGATTCAACAAAGCTTAAGCCCTTGTGTAGTCCCATCAGTCCTAGCCCCAAAGAAAGATGGCACATGGAGGATCTGTATTAATAGTAGAGAAGTCAATAAAATAACCATCAAATACATATTTCCAATCCCAAGGATTGATGATTTACTAGATCAGTTGGGCAGTGCTTGTTATTTTTCTAAAATTAATTTAAAGTCTGGTTATCATCAAGTAAGGATAAAACTAGGCGATGAATGGAAGACAACATTCAAGACCACAGAGGGTCTTAATGAATGGCTTGTCATTCCATTTGGGCTAAGTAATGCACCCTCCACCTTCTTGATGTTAATGAATGCAATTTTTTATGGCTATAATAGAAAATTCCTTGTGGTCTATCTGGATGACATTCTAATCTTTGGTGACATTTTAGAAGAACACCTCAACTATTTAGAAATGGTAATCAAAAGGTTGCATGAAAAAAAACTTCTCATAAATTTAGATAAGTGTATCTTTTTGTAGAAGGAACTCACATTTTTTGGATTTGTAATCTCCCAAGGGAAACTCAAGATAGATCCCTCAAAATTAGATGCCATTGTCAACTGGCCACCCCCTAAGAATCAAGGTGATGTAAGAAGCTTTCATGGTTTATCTAATTTTTATAGAAAATTCATTAAGAATTTTATTCATGTATGTACATGTATGCTTGACACAATTAAACGTGGAAAGAATATAAATTTTTTTTGGAATAAGGAGGCTAACAATGCATTTGAATACTTGAAATCAAGAGTAGCACAATACCCTATACTCACACTCCCTGATTTTCTTAAGGTATTCATAGTTGAGACTTATGCAAGTAACTTGGTTATAGGGGCAATCTTAAGCCAGGATGGAAAACCAGTGGCATTGTTCTCAAAAAAACTCAATGATCCCAAGAAGAGATACTCCACTTATGACTTATAATTATATGCTATGGTGCAGGCCCTTAAGAAATGGAGGCATTACCTTTTCCCCAAAGAACTTTTTGTTTTTATAAACAATCATGCACTAAGTTATCCGAACACCCAAGAAAATTTAAATGTGAAACACATTTAGTGGATGGAACAACTCCAAGCTTACTCATTTTCAATCAAACATAAGAAGGGTGTAGGCAATAAAGTGGCTGATGCATTAAGTAGGATTATTGTTTTAAGACAAGAGATACAAGTCAAATGACTGAGATAAATTCTCTAAAATCTTTCTACATTGATCATCCAAATTTTAGTGAGGCTTATAAAGTATGTACTAATCTTGTGGACAAATACCACTCTAATTTTTCATAATTTTTTAATATAGGATGGCCTACTCTTCAAAGGAAACCAACTATGCATTCCTAGGTGTTCCATGAGGGACAACATCATCTAAGGAAAGCATTATGTAGGAACGAGTGGTCACTTTGGTCTAGACAAGACATTGGAGGCAATCGAAAGACACTATCATTGGCCTAAGATGCAAAATGATATCAAAAAGTTTTTTCAAACTTGTGTCATTTTCCAACAAGCCAAGGGTTTTTCAACTAACCAAGGAATTTTCCAACCATTACCTATACCATCAAAACCATGGGAAGCAATTTCAATGGATTTTGTCATTGGGTTACCAAGGACTAAACAAGGATTTGACAACATTTTTGTAGTGGTTGATCGATTTAGTAAAATGGCACACTTTATTTCATGTAAGAGAACTTATGATGCATCACATATTTCTCAATTATTTTTCAATGAAATTTTCAGAATTCATTGTTTACCATAGTCTATTGTCTCAAACAGGGATACAAAATTCTAGGGTCATTTTTGGAGAACATTGCATAAGAAGTTGGATACAAACTTGCAATTTAGTTTTGCCTACCATCCACAAACTTCAATGGTCAGATAGATTTGGTCAATAGATCCCTAGGAAATATTCTTAGATGCCTCACAAAAAATATGCACAAAATTGGGATCTCCTTCTACCACAAGCAGAATATGCTTTCAATGACTCTGTCAATAGATCAACAGGTAGAACACATTTTCAAATATTTTATGGTCTATATCCAATGGGACAAATGGAGCTCAAAACTCAACAAAATGATTTACATACCAATTCAAGGGGAAGAAATTAAAGTTGTACACACTCAAGTAGTGCACTTCTCTAAACCATTGCTTCCAAGAGGATCCATGGATTGGAAACCTTGAGAAATCAGTTTAGAGCTCCCTAGGCATGGAGTGCAAGGCTATTTTGAGTATTGCTCT
>MU224445.1:820829-847387 GCA_018584345.1 Thuja plicata
TTTTCAGTTTACCTGTGTTTCATGGAGATGAGAACCATGTTTTTGATAGGGGTAAGTGTTGATTTCAGACGAGGAAGGGCCTATGGATTTTGTGAATAATGTGTACATTGTATAGTTGATTTGTTTTTAGTTGTGTGTGGTTTTGTGTGCTCTTTTACAGTGTAGTTTAGGTTTGCGGTCTGTTCTCCAGAGGTCTGGCTTCTAATGACAATTTTGCAATTATCTTTCCCCAGTCGGAGCCATTGTTAGCACTGCCTTGTAAAAATTTTTGAATTTCTTGGTCTTTTATTTTTCCCAGGCTTATTTGATTTTAAATTATGTGCTTTGCCACGCAAAAATGGTCAAATCCCTTTTTGAAGTCATGTTTTACTTTAGTCACTCTGTCGCGTTGGTCTTTTAAAAGAGTCTTTAACTCATGCGACTGCGTGATGAGCTGTCCGAGAAGGAGAATCGCGTAATCGCGAGCTATTTCTATCGAATTGTATTCTGTGTGCGAGTGAGCGGGTCGAGTTGTTTTAAAAGGCAAATCGCGCAGTCGCTGTAAGGTTATTCTGTTTATCTCATGCTCCGCGACTGAGCAATTCCTGTTTAAATCTCAAGCAGTCGCACACCCGCGTTAAGTTTTATATCAGTGTCATAAGTTGCGCGATCGCGCGATGAGGTCATGTTCTAGTGGTCGCTCACTCGCATAGGTTTTAACTCATGTGTATTTTGCAGAGTGAGTGCGTGACGAAGGTATAAAGCACCGATATGAAGATGCAATCAGATAGTCGCATAGATATTTCTCAAAGTTCTTAAAGGACCACGACCGAGCGACCAAAAGGACTGTTCAATGCCTCGCTCACTCGCTGATGTTTTGAGGTAATCAGAGGTCAGCTCGCGAGTGTGCGACAAGCCAAAAGAGAAAAGATGTCGCTCACTCGTCAGTCAATAGAGAAGAAAGAAAAATAGCTCGTGAGTGGGCGACAAGGTAAAAAAGAAGAAGGATATTGCTCAGTCGCCAGTCAATGAAGATGATCAGAAATCAGCTCGCGAGTGAGCGACTAAAGAAATAAAGTATGCAGTCGCGCACTCGCAGTCAGGTATGAAATGAAATTTTCAAGTTCGCGAGTAGGCGACGAGCCAAAGAACAGCTGCTATCACGCACTCGCGCATAAGGTGCAAGTTAGAATGTTAAGTGGCGCGAGTATGCGACCAGTTGAATAACAAGGGTGCGCTGCTCACTCACAAGGGTCTTTCCAAAAATGAAGAAACAACACTGCTCCAGCTAAAGAGAAACCAAAGAAAAAATAGCAAACAGAGCACAAAATGGTGCAAAATAGATAAGAGACATGGTAAAATTCGTAACTGAGACCAGAATTGCCATAGATACCAGGTGGGTGGAAGCTGTTGCCTTTTGATTGGCCCACTGTTAAAGAAGTGAATAGATGGGAGGCGAAGCTTAAAGGATGAATATGGTTAAGCCACAAAAGACAAACCTGGTAAATCAGCTGCCACCTATGTCCAGTTGCAGAATTTTGTTGTACAGTTGTTGTAAATGGTTGAGTTATCATTCCCAGATGTCGGTAGCTTGTTGCATCCTTGTGTTATAAAAGGATCCCAAGATGACTGGGAGGATGATGGTCATTTTTCTGTCCGAGAATACTACTAAGTCAATTGTAAATCTGGGTTTTGAAGAACCAATATATCTAGTTTTTTTTGGAGAAATCTCTGTTGAATGTTGTAACTGATGATGACCTTTGAATAAAATCTAGTTCACAATTTTTGAAGTATTTATTGGATTTTCTGTCTTCATTTTAGCATTCTGAATTTTGTCTAAATTGAATGTTCTAGGAGCATTTTCAATTTATATATCTATAAGGCAGATTATGAAATACTTCTAAGGTTCTTTCAAGGAGAGAATATACCTTAGAGATAATTCAACAAAGTTCAGGGTAGTAAATGAATCTGATGGATTAATCTATTTAAATGTACTGAGGTAGATATATAAGGTATATCTATGTTTGTGTCAGATCCTGTAATTTCTTTAAGTTTAGTCTTCATTCATGTTGGTTAAAATTATTCACAGATGACTCCATGCCCTAAGATTCAGCACTGGTCTATTTTTGTTCATTAAAATGATTATCATCATTAAAATCAATCTTTACTTTCAGTTTGGTCTGTTTCAGTTAAAGTACAGTGATCATTCCTTGTAAATCCACCAATAGCAAACTAGAATAATTCAGCGATTTCATTATTCTAAGTTTTCAAGGGTAATCCCGCCCAAGTCTGTGGAGCTCAAAGTGAAGGAGGTCTCAAGACCTTGTTATTGTTGTCCTACTCTATGTTTGATCAGTGTCAGGGATAAATAGAGTGAATCCTTTGAGGAGTATGTTTTATGACAGCAAGAAAAAGGAACAACAATGTGAACGGTCTTTTGGAGGATAAATAGGCCTGGAGGGATGCGTGCGTCATTTTTACTGAAAAACGTGACTTCTCTAGAATTATGATCGCATGTGTTACAAATTTTGGAGATCTTGAGACTAAGCTCAAACTTAATTATGACATTTACGAATGGTATTTTACTCATTTTTATTGTCCTTCTTGACACAGGTGAGAGCATACGGGTCAACACCTCATCCCTTTATTGCAGATCACATTAACCCACTTTTAATCCTTCATCAAGATCTAGCCCTAGCATGCATGTCAAGAAAGAGGCTCAAGGGATGAGATTCTTCCATTGTACTTTTATTCTTTGTGCTAACGTCAATATACCTGAGATGGCCAGAACTGGACAATTAATTCCTTCGGCCTCTTCAATTACTTGGGTCATGACGCACATCACATCCTGCTTTTAGATATTCTGGGAAATATGACTTTTGCATTTGTACGAAATCCCTTTCCCAATCCATCTTGATACCCTCGGCCCCCAAGTTTGCTAACCAGTCAGCTAGCTTATCCCCTTCTCTATAGCAATGCGATAATGTGTACAAAGACAAGATCGGGAGGGATTTAATAACTTCCTATAAAGTGTATCTGATTTCCCAACTAGCTAAAGATTTGTTGGCCAGATATGATATAATTAGGAGGGAATCTCCTTCAATATGGATATTTTTTACTCCCAGTCAGATTGCTATCCTTACCCCATAGAGAAGAGCCCGTGCTTTGGCCATGTTATTTGTTCCTTCCGAAAAATTATAGTATGCAGCTAAAAGAATTGACTTGTCTGCCTTTCTAAGAACAAAACCTGCTCCACTTCTTCCTGGGTTTCCTTTACTTGCTCTAACAAAATTAAGTTTTACTTGATTAGTATCTAGAGGGGTCCATATTATATCCTTTCATATATGGTTTTTCAGCATGTTCCCAATCAGGAATCCTGAGAATGGAATAGCTATTTGAGTCCATCTTGAAAGTATTACATTGTCCGCAAACGTGAAAGTCAAAGAAATAGTTTTCAATTTTGAGACATGGCTATTCACCATTTCTGAAGCATACTTATCCACCAAACTACACACAACAGAAACCGAGGAGACTTGTTTTCTAAATATCCTCTTATTTATTTCCCACCACACACCATGCTATGGCTATGGAGATAACTCTCCAGAGGATTGCAAAGAATGATTCTGGATGCAACAAAGGCCACTGCTAGAGTAGCATCTACAATGACATGTGTAATGGGCCATTCCACCCTAATTTTCCTATGGCCCAAATCCATATTTCTTGGGTGAAGTCACAGCTTACTAGTAGGTGCTTTGTATCTTCCATAACTTTCCTGCATAACAGGCATGGGAATGTATCCGTGATCCCCAAGCGTTGTAGTCTTGTGTTTGATAAGATCTTGTCTTGAGTAGCTAGCCAAAAGAAGATCCCCATTTTTGGTAAAATGGTGTTGTGCCATGCGAACTTAAGAATAGATTTAGGTAATGGAGGGGCCTAGACTAGAGTTTGGTAGCTTGCTTTAACTGTGTATTTGCCTATTTTTCTTTTCATCCAGATTAGCTTGTCCCTCTCATCATTGATTGAAATAAACCTTGAATTCAGGATGTCTTGTAACTCTGATTTCTCTATTTGGGAGATCTGGCTATGAGAAATATCTTTCCAATGCGCTATCCCATCAATGAAATTCAAATAGTCTGCAACCCTGTTACCCCAATGTTGTTGCAAAATTGGTTTAATCCTTTGCAAGTTTGGTATTGTGGACAATTGTGGGAGGCCATTCCATGAATCTAGCCAAAACAGAGCTTTTGAGCCTGAATTAATTTCCCAAGATAAATTAGGGAGGATAACCTCTCTGTTCTTTATTATGAAGTTCCACATGACTGAGCCTAGTGGAGGGTTACTGATTGAAAATATTCTCTGGTTCCTCTAAATCTAGGTATTTTTCTCTAATTACTTTAGCCCAAAGTTTGTTTGGGCAGTCATAAATTTTACAGGCTAGTTTCTCCCCAAGGCTGAGGTTCCTTTCATGGATTATGTGGAAGCCAAGGCCCCCACTTTCTTTTGGTTTACAAAAATTACTCCAGGAGACCAGAGGTACCTTGGCTTTTTCATCTATGTTACCTCTCCAAATGAAGTCTTTCAAGTTTTTAGAAAAAAATTTCTTAATGAAGGTGGGGCTAAGATCACTGACATGATGTAGTTGGGGATTGAGCTAAGGACTGATTTAGCTAGTAAGATTTTTCTAGCCAGGGATAACCATCTTGCCTTCCAGGAGGCAATTTTGTCTCTAATGTTAGTTAGCACCCCATCCTAGAATGACACTTTTGCTTTACCTTGGAAAAAGGGTATTCCTAAGTACTTTCTCAGGGTAGATGCCAACGAGAAGCCCACAATTCTCTGAATAACTCTACTGGCTTTGTTGCTGATGTTGAAGATGAAGATCTTGGACTTTGCCTCATTTAATTTTTGACCTGAAGCCTCACAGTATTCAGCCAATGTTTCTTTGATAACTTTTTCTTCCTTAACACTACCTTTTTCGAATAGTAGGGAGTCATCTGCGAAAAGTGTGTGAGAAATTTTTATCTATGAGTGTCTAATAAAGATGGCTTCCCAAATGCTCTGAGATTTCTTCATGGATATGAGTTTGCTAAGGCCATTTGCAAGGATAATGAAGAGAAATAGAGATAAAGAGTCACCTTGTCTAACTCCTTGTGACGAGGAGAAATAGCCACATGGGGATCCATTAATCATTACTCAAAATTTTTCTCCTGTTATACAGGACATTATCCATTTAACCCATTTTCTGGCAAAACCCATTTTATCCATAACTACTCGCAAGAATTCCCAATCGACCTGATCATATACCTTAGTCATGTCGAGTTTCAAAACCATTACTGAAAGGTTTTCTTCTTTGATAGAGGGGAGGACTTCATGTGCTATTAGGGCACCCTTGACTGTATCCTTACTAGGTACCAAGCCTCCTTGCTATTCATAAATTATTTTAGGGATTAATTTTCCCAATCGAGTAGCCATTAGTTTTGATATGATCTTGTATACAGTATTGCACAAAGATATAGGTCTAAAATCTGCAAAATATGTAGGTTGGGGACATTTGGGAATGAGTGTTATAGTTTCTTTGTTGAACTGTTTCAACATACATGCATGTTTTCTGGATTCCTCGGCTGCTCGAAGAATGTCCAAACCCATGACTTGTCCCTATATTGTTGGAAGAAAAAAGGGGTCAGACCATCAGGGCCTAGAGATTTATCTGGGCTCATTGCAAAGACTGAGGCTCAAACTTCTTCTAGGGTGAAAGGGGCCAATAGGGCCATGTTATCGGAATCTGTAACCAAATTAGGAATGCAGTTTAGAATTGGAGGGGGTGCAAATGGAGTTGCCCTTGGATTCGCTGAAAGAAGCTGGGAAACAAATCTGGCCACCTCATTTTGAATATCCCTTTGGTTCTTGAGGGTTGTGCCATTGGCATCCTTAATTTGGAATATAGAGCTTTTGTGTCTCTTAACTTTGGCAGACATATGGAAAAAGATGTATTTTTATCTCCCTCTTTTAGCCATAGTTCTCTCGATCTTTGGCGCCAAAAAATTTCTTCTCTCAAGAGTAATTCCTCTAGTTTTTTATTAAGTTGAGACTGTTCATCATGTTTTTGCAATGACAGGCCATTACTGAGGATGTGCACCTGGATGTCTTCCATATGTTGTTGGATTTCTGCCTTTTGTTTGAAGATGTTACCAAAAGAGTTTTTGTTCCATTTCTTCATGTTAGCTTTCATGAATTCCAGCTTCTTTGAGAGTTTAAACGTTTCTATACCTGGAAGCCATGGTGCTTGAGCCCACCAAAATTGTAGAATTTTGATGAAATTTGGGACTTGGAACCACATCTTCTCAATCTTAAAGTGGGGGCAATTTCTATTAGGCTGATGAGCAGTTTGTATCTCTGCCGATAGGGCAAAGTGGTCTGATCCATTTAGGGTAAGAATAGAAGATTGACAAATTCTATGGGTGGCTAACCAGAGGGAGTTCACCAAAAACCTATCTAGCCTTTCCCCTAACAAAATTATTTCCTTTTCATTTATTGGACCACAAAATTTTTCCATTTGATGGAATATAATATAAAAGCTGGTTGTCATCAATGAAGTTCTTAAACTCTTCTATGAGTAGAGGGAAAGAAGTGCCTCCCCCCATTTTATCTTGGAAACCCAAATAAGAATTAAAATCCCCACCCAAAATAATATTTTTCCCTTATTACCCATTCAATAGTTGAGAAAGGGATTTCCAGAGTCTCTTTTTGCTTAAGGGGGAGATTGGGCCATATACATTGATAATGATGAATGAGATTGAAAAAATTGTTACCTCTGCTGCCATCAAATTAGTGTTTTTTGATATCAATGATACTTGGCATTTGTGTTTGTTCCATAAAATTTCCATCCCACCAGAGGCCCCTATTGAGGCTGAAATAAGATATCCCCAGTTATACCATTTTGGGAAAAGTTTATTTACAGCCTCTTCTAAGAGTTTTGTCTCTTGTAATAGCATCAGATCTGCACCTCCAACATGAATCTGATTTATTATCATCCAAGCTTTGTTAGGGGCATTTAAGCCTCTAACATTCCATGATAATATCCTCATATTCCATTCAGAGAGAAATTAGCTCTCATACTACCATTTAACTGCTTTGAAATCAATACTGAAGCCTCTTCCTTACATTTTCTGGGTGTCCTTTGAAAATTAAGGGTTAATTGTGTCCCTTGTGCTATTTCCTCTTTTAATTTGTTAATTCTTTGTTGTCTTTGAAGTATCTAACTCTGTTTGGAAAATTGAACATATTGTGTCTTCCTCAATTAAAGGAGCCTCTAGGTTCCTAACCGGCAAGATATGTAGGTCTTGGAATTCTATTTCAGAATCTGAATTTGATTCGGATCCATCTTGAGGGTTGTCAAGTTTACTTTCTGCCACCTAGACAATTAGTGACTCCATCATAAGATCCTTGTCCAAGTTCGCCATGTTGGAGAAGTGGTAGATATTGGGCCATTGAATGTCCTTTTGAATCTCGATGGGAGGAGTATGAGTTTTGTCATCATTTGAATGTGGGAAGACCAGATCAAGAGTAGATATGTGATTTTCCATATCTCTGGCTTGGTGAATCTGCTTTGACACCGACAAGGTCTTGTCTTATGGAAGAGGAGCTACCGAGCGGGTTAAAGGTAATTCCCCCAAATCCACCAGAAGGATACTTCCCTTCACCCCCTCCTTTCTTGAAACTGAAGAAACTTGGAATTTCTTGTAAGAGTCTAGCCATGATTGGACTTTGCTGTGATTCCCATTGTTAGCCCCATTGAGTTTAAAGTCTATTATAATGGCCAAGGTAAGTGGGGGATCGTTACAAAAGTTTGGAGGGTGGTCCAGAGTTAGATGAGTTGGGCGAGGAGGTTGGGAGTCAGTGAAATGCCCTAGAAAGTTTTGAAGGGTGGTGAAAAATTTAGAAATCAGATCTCCAAGAGACCATGGCAAGAGGTTTCTCAAATTGTTTCGTTGTAAGCCACTTTCCTGACATTTGGACTCCTCATTCGTATAAGATGAGAAAAGTATTGGATTAGAGGAGTGATAATTACATATCGCCACCTCTATGATCCTCGCCACCTGACATTTAGTATTCAAGTGCCCTAACTTATGTTGTCGATCCAAAACAATGTTCTCCCCTTGGATGACTATATTTTGAGGCTAGGAGCCCCATTTTGATTTTATTTGAATTACCGATGGGAGGACCTTGGATTGGTCAACTAGAATATGAACCTTAAATTCCAAATGAGTTATTTCAAAAGGTAGAAGATCATGTCGAATAAAAATCCCCAAAGTATTAGCTATAGCCTCAATAATATTTGGGTCCCTGTATTCCACTGAAAGAGCAGGAAATGCTATCCACTGAGGGAAAAAATGACAGGGTTGAAGCTGGGTGCTAAAATTTGGAGTCCATAGGGAAGTGAATAGTCCCGTGTCCTGACAGAACCATCCTTTCTCCTTGTGAACTAAATCTCTATGAGCTTTAGATTTAAATATAGAAATGAAAAAGAGAGAAGACTCATCAAGCATGAAGATATCTTGCAAACCATCCTAGGATTACGAGGCCCAATCATTGATTGTAGAAAATGAAATATTGGGGTTAGCACACTTACCTATCAAAGTAGACTGACGAAGGACCCCAATCTGATGATGTAGCATTGCTTCAGGAAGAACAATAGTGACCTACGATTTTCCTGTATTTGGCCGCATATGTGGATCTTGATTCTTCTTTTTGACCCAAATTTTATGAGGGAATTTTGGATTGAAGGGGGCTATAGAAATAGCAATAGGCGGCCCCCGTGCTGAATCTTCTAATAGGGTCTCTACGCTGAGGGGTTGAAAATAACCTTTGGGTGATACCAGAGAAGATTCCTCACATATGTTGAATAAAGGTTGTTTGTCCTTTAGCCTTTAGGAGTCTTGGTTTCTGAAATCCCTTTTTGATAAACCTTCAATCTAGTTGATCCTATCGTAGGTGCTTGAAACCCTTGGTCACAAGAACTGGAACTTCTTGAACAAGAGGCTTAAGGGCCTGGGCTTTACTTGAAGGTACTTGATTTGACAGTATTGCGTGCAAGCCATTTTGATCTAGCGGTACCTGTGAGGCAGATTCTTTTGGATTTGGGAGCCCTGAGGGATGTGGAAGTGATTTTGGCTTGTTAGATAATGATTTTCCCAAAGATGTTGGAAGTATTGGTTGGTTTCCATGAGGGAGAGAATTTTCCCGCCTAGGGCCATTTTGAAATTTTTGGCGAAAACTATTTATCTGAGCTCCCCAGGAGCCCTGGCTCACCGTCTTTGAGGTTTCTCCAACCTCGAAAGACCTAAAACCCTCAAATCGATCTAAGGGAGCAAACTTCTGATGGATCCCTTGATTTATTTTGAGCTGAGACAGACCAAGAAGGGGAGGGTGGGTTTCCACCTTACTTCCTTTCTGCTTAGGTTGCAGTTCTAGTAAGCTTGTTTATCCTTGCTGACCTTAATCTCGGGTTGTTTTAAAATGAAGCGAGGGTTAACAAAAATGGGTTTCACGGGTCTAACCACTGCCTTTGCCCTTAAAATTTTTAGCAAATCCTTTTGTCCCTTCTGATCTGGGTATTTCTTGGCAAACTCATGGGATTGGCAACCCTCGAAGAGATGATGTTCTTCAGCTTTCGAGATCCTTTGGACTATG
This sequence comes from Thuja plicata, assembly GCA_018584345.1. Lineage (NCBI taxonomy): Eukaryota > Viridiplantae > Streptophyta > Pinopsida > Cupressales > Cupressaceae > Thuja > Thuja plicata. The sequence goes on from MU224445.1 coordinate 830,499, forward strand.
GGTCGATGTCTAAAAATGTTGGTCCCGTCCTAGCTACTAACAAGGTTCTGCTAGCTCTCTTGCCTGCTCCTATACGTGCCAAGCTCCCTCTGCTGACCTCTGTCGACTGTCCTGTTAAACTTCTCATTGCCCTTGTTCCTGCCATCGCTGCTCTATTCTTGCCATAGTTCTTTTAAAAACCTTTATGATCTCTTTCTATGTATAATATGATTAAATAAATTAATTTAAATTTCATTTTACTCTAACATTTGGTTATATTAATATTCCTTTAGTTTTTCAATTTGTCTATTATATTTATTTCTTTGATGATTACAATAGGATATGGGTATATTTCTTTCTAAGTAAATTTAAATTTTTTAGTCATTTTAAAGAATTTAATTCTCTTTTAGAAAATTGCTTTCTATTAGGACCACTAAGTAGGAATACATAAGACAACTCTTTACATCTCTCAATAGAATGGAGTTGTAAGAAGAATGAATAGGATACTAATGCAAGAGGGATAGGAGTATGTTTTGTGGGGCTAATAAAAAAAAAAAAATTTAGGTAGAAATATTTTTTAAAATATTTTACTTGGTTAATAGGTCTCCTACATAAACTCTTGTTCATAAGATACCTATGGAGATATGGTTCAGAAAATATACTTCATTGAGATATCATTGATTCTTTGGTCTGAGGCATATGCACATGTTTTTAGAGAGAAGAGGTAAAAATTTGGGAACAAGGATATAAGATGTATCTTTATTAAATATGGTATTGGTGTGAAAGGATACAAGCTTTGGGACCTTGTGAATGAGAGAGTTTTTTATGTATAAAAGAAGTGTTGTCATTAAACAAGTTAAGTCTTCTTCCATAGTTTGGCCACTTGGGAAGAATGAAAATAAAACTATGGATCAATTAAACCCAAAGATCATGAAGGTTGACTTGAATGCCCACAATGAACCTAAAGAGAAGGAGAGATTATATTATCCTAAAGAAGATATATAACCTCCACCTCTATCATTCAGGAGGTTTACTTAGTGAATAAAACAACCAAAAAGGTATGCTACCCCTAATTGGAGTTATATTTTTTGCCTAAGATTATAAAGGAGGCTATGGTTATATATGATGAAGATTCTTGGAAGGCACCATAACTGAGGATATGGACATATCAAAGAAAATTAACACTTGGGACTTAGTACCTTTTCTTGATAGATGAAACCATGTTAGGCGCAAATAGGTGTCCAAAATAAAAATAGGGTATAATAGAAATGTTGAGATGTATAAGGTGAAATTAGTTGTAAATTTTTATTCCCATGTTAAGGGTATATATTATAGTGATATTTTTCTCCCCAATTTTTTTTGTCTCTTAATGTAGCATTTTATCTTGATGTTGAGAATATGGATCATATGAAGACAATTTTTTTCGCAAATAAAAGTGAACTAAACTACCAAATAAAATTAATTGAAATTAGCATAAGAAAATGTATTTACAAAGAAATAATATCAAAAATTGTTGCACAAAGTAATCCACACAACCCCTAAAAAAATAAAGAATACAATACCAAGGGAGCCCAAACCCAAAAACCTTGAGTGAAAAATCTTAACTATAGTATGTTTGATACATGATACAAGCCCAACTAAGACCAAAGGGAAATTTTTCATAGAAGAAATAAAAAATGAAAAACTGGAAGAGGAACCCTAAAGTGTGAGAGAGCTGAGAAAAAGAGTGTGCTTAACATTGAAATCTCCTATGAATGTCTTCTACAGAGAGAAATTTAAGAGCCCCTGGTAGGAAAGAGTGGCATCTCAGTTAATTTATTAATTAGGGAATTCAGACTACATCTGCCACGTGGTGGTGCTTATCTCTGGAGAAGATTGATTAAGAGGTGATATAGAGAGGGGTGAGTTTGAAACTTTTTTCTCAGGAGTGGTGAGTTGACAGAGACCCTGAAATTGGTCCAAAGGTACTGTCATAGAAGCAATTTCAACATGCCCTAGAATTTTTTCAAACTTTGTTATAGCATCCTCGCGGTGGTCACAAACTAGTCCAAACTTGATTGCAAAAAGAAACTATCCATTAAACCATTATAGGATATATCAAATAATTTGAAGAAACCCCTAATAGTTAAAGTACCAACATCAAAATGATACAAGGATGGTGCAAAATAAAGGGAAGAAGAGGATATAATCTGTCTCTAAATGTATGTTGTGGCCAACCTTCTAACCATGTGGAAATCCTCCAACAAATCCATACAAAAATTTAGAAAATGAGAAGAAAATTCTTTAAAAGCAAAACAAAGAATCATTTTGATCTTCTTCTTGTTTTTTATTTATTAAGGATTAGGATAATTTCTTCTTTGATGCTTGTGCAATATAATTGAAAACCCATGCCCAATTTCTCAATGTTATATTTAGAAAAATCTCTACGTTTCTAATGGCATATGGGAAGATTCATGAGGTATTTTATGCTTAGAGCATAGCTCATTAGAGCTTTAAGAATAATACCAAGTGAAAATCCTTTAGGCTAGATAAATCAATATAGAAACTCATAAAATGCCTGACATTAATAGCTCATACGACAAGAAGCTCACACAAGATAACCAACAATGTAAATGTCATAATAAATAGTCATCATGTCAAGAAAAAATAGCCTCAATAAATGGAACACCCCAATGTTGTGTGGCATGTATCTTAAATGGAGGAGAGACAATAAATATTTTAGAAAATCTAATGTGGAACTGATAACTTCAGATATACAAATTTATTTTACCAAAAAAAAAAAAAAAAGATCATAGTGCCAATTAACTTGAATTGGCACTAAAAAAAAACTAAAACACATATCTTATCAAGGGGACACTTAATTTTATTTTTAAAACTCTCTTATACAATTCATGGTTTAGTTTATTGCATATCCTTGGGTCTTAAATAAATACCTTCTACTAACCGAATTCTCAATCTGAAAAATATTGCAAAGAAATAAATTCCTAGAAAGAAAGAAAGTGGCATCTATGAGGAATAGACATGTTACTTTCCTACAAGAGAGCAATCAAAAAATCCCTTTTTCCCAAGACTATAAAAGAGAAAAATGAATACAAGGAATGTAGCTTCAAAATCAATAGGAAGGTAGGGGTTGTCAAGCCAAATTATCAAAGGAAAGAGTTGTAAAGAGAATCTTGATAATCTTGAGAATTTTGAAAAGATTTACATAGTAGACATCAAATAATCCAAAAAAAAAAATTATCCAAAAATGAATTTTATAATCTAAAAAATATTTTTTTAATAGTTTTAAAACTACATTCATTATATACATAATATTAGGAGAAGGTTGGCACATCTTTCCTAATAGCTTTCTAGTCACGAGCTTCATTATCATGGACCCTTTACATTAAATTCATTAGTGTTTGATGGATTTGAATATATTGCACATCACAGATTTTATTGATAGAAAAATCTCTTACCTGATCAATTTTGACATTTAATTCAATCATAAATGTGAAGCATACATCTTGTATAATGAATGTGGGAGTTCACCTATGACTTTGGCCTAAGATAGAGTGGTTGCTAACTATTTTTAATATGGTTCTCATATCATTAGAATATTCACCCTCTTGTGTGTTGGTTATGAATCATTAGGTCAATCAAATGAGTAGTAAAAACTCAAAGTCATTTGGTCATTGGGTGAGATTTGAAGGGCAAAACTTATTAGGCTTTATTTTTCTCACTTTATTTTTGTAAATTTAAAAAAATATCAGTTAAATTGGAGTTGGTGTAGAGTTACTTTAATATGATTATATAGCAATTTTATGCATTTACTTTTTATATATGATTAACCAATTTTAAAATTGGCAAGTTTGAAAGAACTTAATTTTCTTATTGGCAATTAAAATAGAACTTCTTACAACTATGTGCACTTTTCAACATGTAATCGTTGCTTTCAATATAGAAACTATCAACATGTAGTCTTCTCTCCCGATTTTACTATGGCCCCATGAATTGGATAGTCAAAATACTTACCTACTCGATTACACAAGTGCTTCTAAAAATCACATGTAATCATTATGTATAATATCTTTTTAAGAAAGAATTGAATATTTCAAGTGTTGATGATGTAACTAATTTCACCACAAACACTTCACCATTAACATTTAGAAAATAATTAAAGACAAAAAAACTACAAAGAGCTAAAGAAATGGGATTAATGAATTTTTCTTGCATTTTTTTTTCTACAACCCCCTTACAATTGAAATAATGAATCCTTATATCTCCTTTGAAATTCTCCCAAAAATCAAACTTACTATTTTCTAAATATAAACCTTCTAAAATAATTACATACAACTTAAGAACATCTCAAGAAATTACTAATAACTTAAAAAATAAACCCTTCTAATCTACTATGAGAAAAACTAAAAAAATCATTAATTTTTTTTTTTTTAAATCATTAAAAATTTGAAAAAAAAATTAAAATCTCCGAAAGTCACTAAATCTCTAAACTTGTTAATTTATTTTGAGAACAACTAAAAATATATATTAAAATCTCAAAAAAAAACACTAAAATTTTAAAAAGCCACGAAAAGTTCTTGCGTCAATCTCCTCTAATTGAAAAGAATGCAACTCCTACAAGTTATTTTTGAATGCATACATCTTGTCTGGATCTAATTCTTCCCATTATACCAGATATCTTTTGTACTGACCTGGAGAAAAGAAAATCGATGTCCTCTTGAATGCAAGTATGCTCCTTCTTCCTTGTCTTCCAATTCTTTGGCAATTTGTCCTTCATCTTTGCAACTACCCCTCGTTCCTTCTTCCTATTTTTTTTTTCTTAACCCATCTCCTATTCAACACCCTCACGGCCTTTATGTCCCAAAATTCCATTTCGTGTGCATATACCTCAATAGCATCATCATTCATGTCTTCATCGTATAATATAGCAGTATATTCTCCATTACCACAATTTGCATAATACCCTTCGAAAATCTGCAACATCTTCATTAGAAACCTTATTATCAAGGGGCCATGTGATCTCCTTCTGAACCAATAATTGCCACTTTTGTACCTCTACAAAAAAAATCGTCGCTAATTCTTTTAAGGCTTGATCTAACCTTTGAACCTCCTGCTTAAAAATTATGCAGAAGCTTTTTGTGGCTTTTTAAGATTTTATTGTTTTGTTTTAAGATTTTAATATATTTTTTTAGTTGTTCTCAAAATAAATAAGCAAGTTTTGAGATTTAGTGGCTTTTGGAGATTTTAGTGTTTTTTAATATTTTAATAAAAGTTTTAAGTTTTGCTCATAGAAGATTAGAAGGGTTTTTTTTAAGTTATTAGTAATTTCTTGAGATGTTTTCAAGTTGTATGTAATTATTTTGAAAGGTTGATAATTAGAAAATAGTAAATTAGATTTTTGGGAGAATTTCAAAAGAGATAGAAGGATTCATTATTTCAAGTGTAAGAAGATTGGAGAAAGAAGAACAAAAAAAATTTATTAATCCCATTTCTTGAACTCATTGTATTTTTTTTGGTTTTTATCTATTTCATAAATATTAATGGTGAATTGGCTACATGCACATGCAACAAGTCACCATTGTAAATAGCACCATCACTACTATAACATTACATTGGTAAGCCTCTTCTAAAATATCTTCATTATATTGACTAATGAATATTTTTATTTTCCACTAATGACATTGTACCAAAACAAATGATATAAAATCCACGATTACATTTCATGTGATCTTAATTAACAAATGCACATCGACGTCTGATCTCGCCTTCTGCTCCAGTGAGCACCTGGACTTCAGACATATGCTGCATGGAATTCTTAAAGTTTTCAAAGAAACTGTCTTTGTTCACCTGCTTATCAACAAGCGTTTTGGCAGTGGGGTTTGTCAGTAGTGCAACATCAGATTGCAAGAGGCCCTTCCTTTCTTTAATAATAGTAAAGTAATGGCTATCGAAAGTGAGGGAGCTATTGGGATCCATTGCTACAGTAGTTGTTATGTCTGATTGACTCGTACATTTCGTCTTCAAAAATTGAGCATAGGTGGGATCTAAGGAAGGATCAATGTCTCCTTTTCCTGTGAAGTTGTACAACCTGTTGCTAAATGCGGGACAAAAACTAATTCCAATTGTATGTCCACCTATTCACAATAGCAATAGTCATATTATCACAATCTTAATTCAATAAATTGGCTAGTGTAAATCAATACTTAAAATATTTGACATGTTACCCACCAGAGAGAACAACAAGGTCTTTAACATCTAGCCCTTTGCTTGCAAAAGATGTCTCGAGTTGCGAGAAGTTGAAGAATGGTGAAGGAATGTTGGTCAAGGCCTCACTCTCTCGAGATATCACTCCATCCCTACGCCCTGTTTTCACGCGCCAAGATGGACCTCCACTCTATACATAATAACCTAAACATCAATAAGATAAACAAGGGACGAATATGAGCAAACTAATTGTGTAATGTATAATGTGTTATTACCCCAGCAACCACAGCGTCTCGAGCAACAAGGGCGACAATGTCAGCACACGAAACGACACGCGGACATTTCGCCTCAATTTGTGCTTTGACATCGTCATACACTTCAAACCCGCGCAGGCTCAGGTTTGGAATCGCCGCTTTCTCTGCTGTGTTGTTAGCTGTTGAATTCAGAAGCACCGACGCATCGCAACCCTAATCAAGCCACAATACATTTTAGTTACTCACTGTGCGAACCACTTACTTAAAAAATGAAAAAAAAGGTGATATGGACAAATGGGTGAATAAGTTAGGCAATGTATTATACTCACTCGCACAAAACAATCATGGAAATGCATCCGTAAGAGGGGAGCCGCAAGAGTGGTATCATTGTCTATGTATTTTTTCACCACATTCTTAACTGTTTCCTCTGCAGAAGGACAACTTTTGCTATAGAAATCATACCTCAGCTCACCCCCTTCGCACCAAAATATAATTGCAAGAAAAGCAGCCACCAAAATCCGCAAGCTCGCCATCTCTATCTTCTCTCTCTTTCTACAGATTGTTAGATTACAAAGTCGAATCGGGCATTCTATTTATATCCACACAACCACGCGGCTTCTCTTTAGTATGCAATTATTTATTGATTCACAAAATCCCAGCAATTGCATATATACCTGATTGAACAGACTATATTCTGACTATTCCTCAGTCAAATCTGCCGCTTAGGATTAACATTGTATATAACATTACAATTTTGTGCAAAAGTAACCAGCCCGGTACGTTGTTTGTTATTTTATAGGTCAAATTCCAGTTTTCTATAAATGCTGTGGACAGAGTCCAAATTATTTGCAGTATTTAAAAATAAACTATAATATTGTCTGCAATCAACCATGTTAAGGAGGTTCTTTTCTCTCAATATGTCAATGTCAACCGGACAACCAGTCGAAGATGACGTGGTCTAATTAGGCTGGCGACCACCCAGAGTTTGATCATGACTATCTAATATTGAAAAGAAACAAGTCGGCTGTATAAAATAATTGAAAACGGATGAAGTTGTCAATATTAAGTTTATCGAGACAACCAAACCAAGAAATTACAGATTGCTTTTTGTAGAATAAGTAAATATACTCGTTTTTCACAGTCTAGCAGAAGAAATTTGTGTTAGAAGAATTATTTTATAATGAATAGGGAAATTTTATTTTACTTTATATGGAAATCCAATATATAAAGTCGCTATGAAAGGAGTAGAATATACTCATACTCTCAAAAGTCAACTGATAAAATTCTTATACATTAAAGAAAACTTTTAATAATGTTACAGCTAACAAAAAAATCGCTCTGCTAGGGTTTCATGCGTATGGCTCTCTGTATTAGCTTTTTTCCTGAGTTTCCCACTTGTCATACCACATTTCCTTTGGGAGTTCTCATTAGGGTTAGTTTATAATGGCTCCGGCCAACTTCGGCTCAACAGTTGATGCTGGTGCTCGAGTTGATGCTTCGAAAAGTCATGGCACCTCCTCTAAACAAGCGACCGTGCAAGTTCGTCCCGAAGGTCTTCCATGAGGTAACCCTAATATTGTTCTTAACATGCAAGAATTTGATGTTGCTTATGATTGGTTAGAGAAACATACCTCGATAGGGTATTTTGTGGGTCACACTCCGCCTGAAAGGATACTCAAAGAGTGGGTCAACAAGAGCTGGACTCCTCATGGAGTCCACCTTGAAGGTGTTCAAAACCTTACTAAATATTTTTTCCCATTTCATTTTGCTAACCCTTCCCAAGAAGAGGCGGTCTTCAGCTGTGGCCCTTGGACGGTTCGGTCCTCTTTACTTGTGTTCCAAAGCTGGTCTCGAGATTTCACTATCTTGGACGACAAGAAACTTAGGGTTCCTGTCTGAGTTGAGTTTCCCGGTCTCCCATTGCCATGTTGGCCATTTATTAAGTCTATTGCGAAAACCCTTGGCAAAATCATTATCATGGAGCATGACAAAATTTTCAATGCTCGTTCACAGAAGCGTGTTTGTATTAAGGTCGACCTTTTCAAGGACCTCAAAGACTCTGTTGAGATACAGGTCGGTACCCACACCTTTTCTCAGAAGGTTATTTATTTGAACCTGTCGAACACTTGTTATAGGTGCCAGTCGGCTGAGCATAAGATTAAGGATTGCCCTTTGGCTGCTCCTCGGGTCAAGCCATGGCCAAAGGAAATGCCTGCTAAAATTTTAGAGGTAGGGAAGAAGGAAGAATGAACTATGGTTGTGTGAAAAGGCAAGACCTCTTGAGCTCCCAAGCAGGCAACCGCCGTTTCCACTTTTGTTCCTCTGCCAGCTCCTCCGGCTGGAGCAAAAATACATGTCACCGAAGGGCCGCTCGTAGTTCCACAAATGTCAAACCCTGCTTTAGAGGGGAAATCTCTAGCTACATGGTCTACCACCCCAGGGGTTGTGCGCACTCCACAAGCTGTGTCTTTAATTATTTCTTCGCAGACATTGCGTCGGTCTCGCAGCCCTGATGGTCATGCGGAAGACCCAGATGAAAAGCAGCAATATGTCTCCTCTAGAGATTTACCGACCAGCTTTAGTTCCATTCTAACCTTCTTGTAGAATAGTTTCTCCTCTCTTGAGGACAAGGAAGATATGCAAGAGTTTTCATAATTTTTTTTCCTTGGAATGTCCGAGGTCTGACTAACCTTTCCAGAAAGTACTATGTTCAGGATACCTATTGCAGACTTCGCAGTCTGGATGTTTTGTGTATGCAGGAAGTTAAAATTTCTGGATTTTTACTTACTTTTACCTGTCCTATCATATGGTCAGACGATATTGTGTTTTCTTCTCAGCATGAAGCTGGTAAAGGCAGTGTCATTACTATTTTGTCACCTCGCCTTCAATCTACTATTATTGCGCATGGTTATGATCCAATGCAGTGTGTCACTTGGATTTTTTTGTCCTTCAATAATCATTCCTTTGGTATAGTTAATAGTTATGCTCCCAATGATGCTGTGGAAAGATTTCAACTTTGGTGTTGGTTGGCAGATAATTTTCCTCCAGCAACTTGAGTGATGTGTGGGGACTTTAATACAGTTGAGTTGGCCTCTGACAAGGAAGGGATTTTGCCTTTTCGATGGACAGCTGGAGAGTGGGAAGTGTGGTACTATATGCACAATAAATCAGGCCTTTTTGATCCCAATGCTAACCGTCGTCGGCAAAGTGGGATCTGGCACACTTGGTCTAATTTTAGAGCTGGTTCTGACCGCATATTTAAGAGACTTGATCGTGCTATGATAATTTCTCAATCTTTTCTTCTCTTTTTCTGAAGATCGAAAGTTACCTATCATTCCTTTGCTAGTAGTGACCTTTTTTGATCATTACCCCATCTTTTTTGCCATTACATGGAAATCTTCTTCTTGACGGGCTATTAGAACTTAATTTTTTCTCAACACGTTCGTGCTGAATCATGCTTCCACTATTGCCCACATTCTGCAAGTCTAGAATTTAGATCCTCGACCCCACAACCACTCTGGGTGGATCCCATGGTGGAATGATGCCATCACCCATAATCCTAGATTTATCCGCATCTATGGCCACCATTTGGCCCTGTATAGGAAACGTTCTTATGAAGCTAATACAAAATCTCTTCAGAGTGCTTTTGATGCTCTCACTTTGAATCCCTTTGATTTTGAGCTTCAGCTTAAACTTACGCAGCTCCGCCATGAGAAGAAAATTGCTGACAACTATGCTTCTTAGGGAGCTCGAATCAAAGCTCACCTCCACTGGTTGGATGTGGGAGATAAAGCTTCTAAAGAGTTTTTTCATGCTCTCAGAGCCCGACATACCAACTTTGGGATAAAAAAAATCAAACATGGTTGTGAAACTCTCTCAGAACTTCCTGATATTCTTCAAGCTTTTGTTCAACACTATGAAAAAGTGTTTTCTTCACAAGGAAACTCGGTTCCTTGGGAAGTGGCTCTCAGGGAGTGTATTGTTGTTACTCCAAACCGCATGGCGGTCGAGTAGCATGCCTTTTGTGAGAAATTTATCACCATCAGTGACCTAAAGAGGTTGTTTGCAGATGACAAGTCCCCTGGGTGTGATGGCTTCCCTTGTGAATTCTACAAGAATTTATGGAATGATATAGGTCATGACCTCCATAGAGTGTATCTCGAAGCCTACCATAATAAAAGTGTGGGTGCTATTATTAATAAAGGAAATATTAAATTCATACCTAAAGCTAGTGATCCCAAAGATATATGTAATTGGAGGCCCATCGCTTTTCTAAATGTTTCATACAAGATCATTGCTAAGGCTTTAGCTCTTAAGATCGGACATCTCCTCCCTCTGATTGTTCATCCAGAGAAAACTGGTTTCATTAAGTCTAGATATATCCTAGACAATAATATCATATTCTAGGAGGGAATGTAATGGGATCATCAGTCCAAGCAACGCACTTTGTTTCACAAAATTGATTTTTCCAAAGCTTATGATCGCATTGAATGGCCTTTCATTCTTTCCATGTTGCAAGCTATTGGTTTTGATCCCAATTTTTTGTAGTTTGTGGAAATGTTTTTTGGTGATGCCTCTACATGCATATCTATCAATAGTACCCAGTCTGACACCTTTGGGATTTTTAGGTCCATTGGCCAGGGTTGTCCGCTAGCTCCTGCGCTATATGTGCTTTCTACTAAAGGCTTTGGTTACCTGCTTGCCAATTCTATTTCCTCTAGTTTAGTGCAAGGCATCTCTCTTCCAGATTCTTCTTCCCATCTTGTCAATGGTCACTTTGCTGATAATTCCTTCCTCACTCTCCTCGAGGATAAGGAAAATGTTTCTAATGCCTTGCAATGCTTGGATACTTTTTGTCAGGCCTCTGGGTCTGCTATTTAATGGCATAAGACCCTCTGCTACAAAAAATATTTTCTTACAGCCCCTCCTTTCCTGGCTAATTTTGATTGGAAGTGGGTTCAGCATGGGGAAGTTTTCTACTTCCTGGGTATTCTCTTTTCTTTTCAAGGCTCTTCTATGGATTTATGGAATTTTGTGGTTGCTAAAATTGAAAAGAAGCTACGGTATTGGATTTCTAAACCCCACTCTCTTGCGGGGAAATTTCAGATTTGTTCTAAGTTCTTAGCTACTACTCATGTTTATTATTCTTCATGTTGGGCTCCTTCTAAAGCATCTTACCTTAAGCTGGAGCATCTTCTCAAAGATTTCCTCTAGGCTTCAGGAGCTGACAGTCATGGGTTCCATTGAGTTGCTTGGGATTTTTTTTGTCTACCAAGAGAGTCTTGTGGCCTCGGTCTTCTCTCCACTTAGAAGCAATGGATCGCTCTTTTTGCTAAATGGATTATTCATGCTCTCACAGGTGATGAAGCTTGGAAAATCCTTGTTAAAAATTGTATTTCTTCAGGCTATCCTGTTCACAGGCCTTCCTCAAAGATAATTGGTCTTCAAACTCTTCTCATTATGCAGGAGCCTATGCATATTCAGGGTACCTTTGTGATTAATAACATATGGAAGGCCTGGGAATCAATCAAGCCTTGTCTTCATTAGGATGGGGATGGTTTTTTTAATGGGATTTATTTGAATCAACAAAATCTTTGGTGGTCTCTTTTGTTCTCCATTCAGGGTATTCCTCTAGCTAAGACTCAAGGTGCCAGTGCTCTGCATTTTTTCAAACATGGCATCAGAACACCTAAGGACCTCTTTTCTAGGGCCACTATGAGCCTCCTCTCTTGGGAAGACATGCTGGTCCAGTTCTGTCTAGCTCATCCAAATTGTCAGACTTTTGACCTGTTGGTTTTTGTCATTCCAGATCATTTGCTTCATAATTTGGGTGTTCAGTCTATTCAGCCCTGGTGGAAAGATTGGAAGTGGTACCCTACCACTCCCTTCAGCAATTACAAGCTGAAGATGGGTTATAGATGGTTTTCTCCTCATCTTCCCATGGTGGTCACTCTTAACTAGAGATGGAATTTTCACTCTTCTCCTAACCACTAGAGCTCTCATTTCTAGATCATATGGTCTGCTATTACTAAGCCCGAGATGGTTCTCTTTGCTTGGTGTTTTCTCTTCCAAGGTCTTCCTTTGGGCCCTCGGCTCAAACACCTGGGTGTTCCTGATCCTTAGTGTCCCTTTTGTGGGAACCCTAAGTATTTTTTGCACATTTTTTAGTTTTTTAGGAGAGCTCAATAGTATTGGAAGTAAATTCATGATTTATTTAAACCATTCCAGCTAGAGCCCTTCTCTTGGCATATTATTATCCTAGGATATTCTATGAGACTTCCTTCCAAGTTTACCTAGATTTGGCATACTTTCAGGATGGATATTTTTTTCACTTTATGGAAAGATAGGAATGTTGTTCTTTTCACTTACAGCTTTCTTGATATAAATGTTGCTTTGTATAATAAAGCTTGTATATGAGGAATTTTATGATGTAGATTCAAGTGCAATCCAATAAAGTGGCTTTGGAGGTGGCCCACCTTTAGGAGCTGCTCAATCATTGGGGAAATGCTCCATGTACAGTTGTACAGGTCCGTCCTAATTTGGTTTCTGCAGATTGTACTCTACCCAGGGTTCACCATCGTGGTCGTAGCTCTTTGGCTTGCCACTCCCTCACTCTGCAGTCGCAGGATCCCCATCATCACTCTCCTTGGGATGGCAATGATGGTTGGTGGTGCTGCTTGACTTCTCTGCCTCGCCGTGCCTCGGGATGGTCTCTAGCTTCAGTTATGTCTGCCCCTCTTGATTCTCGTAATGTTCATGGTGGCCCTAATTTTCCTGTGGCCACCTCCTCCAAGTGATCCTTCCCCTGTGGTGTAGGAGCACCTAGGTTGGGCTAGTTGGTAACCTAGGCTCCTAGTTTGATTTTTTCTTGTAGTGGTCTTAGCCAAGCCACTAGAGAAATAATAGGACTCGATAGGTCCTAAGTTGTGTTGGGGTGTGTGCACCAAGTTGTGGACCAAAAAAGTGGACACATCTTTAAAAAAAATTTGAATTTCATATAACCCGATCGGGTTATTGAAAATTCAAAATTGTTCTAGGCTTGGTAACCAAGTCTAGATAATATTATAAAAAAACTCAATCTGTCTTGAACCTGGTCAGGTTTCTAAATTTCAAATAACCCGATCGGGTTCTAAAAAGCAAAAAGTACTTCAAAACACGATCGGGTTTTGAAGAAGTAAAAACTATGCATTTTATTCTCCATAACCTGAGCAGGTAATGAAGAAACTAAAATAGGCTTTTCTTCTGGAAGTTATAACTTCCATATACAGAGTCAGATTGACTCCTTTCAAAAAGCGTAGGAAAGATCTTGAGATGATCTAACACATGATTAACCTAAAATAATCTTTAGTCATCAACATTTGTTTTTCCATCCATTTGAATCAAGTAAGGTATAAAATAGGTACTCATTATTGTCCATACATGCAACGTATAGGAAAATGAGTATCCTCTCTCTCTCTCTCATCACTCGTTAGGACCCCTAGGAATGTTAAAACTAGGTAAAAATGAAAAGAGAACTCACATAATGAGAGAATGCGCTTGAAATGTTGAACCTTCAGAAGCACAGAGCGTTGCATCTAGATTAGCCAATGCTTCGCCTGAGATTTTTGTAATAAACCCAATCTCCTCTTCTGCACTCTCACTTTGTTTCGCTTCCTCTACATGCAAGATTTCAATCTCTGTTTGCATTCTTTGAATTTTTCCCAATTGCTTCTCGCTCTCTACACGCAATGATGAAATTTGCTGTCTCAGGGCTTGGATAATTTTACCTAGTTGATTTTCCCCCTCTTCTCACAATAATCATCTCTTCTCGTAGATTTTTCAGTAATTCCAAGCTGTTTCTCACCCTCTGTCCTAATTATTTCATTTTTTCCTTCACCTCATGTTGGTGAATAGTTTGTCCTCCCATTAGATTTGCAATCTCTGACTCTTTTAGCACCCAAGGTGAGAGAACAAAAGGATGTCACCAACAAATGGGTCAGTGTAAGTCTTCTATCACTGCCCTCTGAATTGACAGGTATAGCTCCCTGATTGTGTTTAATCTTCAATGAATTTGTTTCTTTATGATCATCAGATTATCTTCTTATGAGTTTTAACCAAATTGCTTGTAGGCACAAACAATTCAGGCAAGGATAAGGTGGACAATCTATAATCCCCAATGGAATTTTGATCACAGATTATCATGAAGTCTATCATCTAACTTAAACCTACCTACCTTAAGAATGCATATCTTACTAATGAGAATAGAAGCAGAATCATATATAGATAGCAAATAGAATTGCTTATACTGCAACTACTAATCATGAAATGGAATTCAAGCAGGAATCACAACTCCATATATAATTGTACTTTCTATTCGGATGCATCTAAATAAAAGGTGAATAGGAGAAGAGTCATACATGATGGGTAAATAGAATTACTTTCACTGCAATCACATACATGAAATGGAATCCAGTAGATAATTACAGCTTCATATATAATTGTCCTGTCTATTCACATGCAGATGAAAACTACTAGTTCAACAAACATGAAAACCCAGCAAAGTAAATGGAATCACTTATGCCACCCTTACAAGTTTTCCGACCCTTTCTATTGATTTCCCTCACAGTATTTATAGAGTTTACATACAATGCTTACTGGAAATGATTCAACTTCTAGAATACAAAAAGACGAGGCATAAAGAGAGAACATCTCGATGATAGAATTTGAAAAGCCAATCACTGACATGGGAATAAGAAAAGACATCATAACTGTGACACTTCAATTTGAATCCTTCATCTTCTCTTTAGTGACATTTGTCGAGTCAAATCCATTGGGCTTCGGGGTCAAATAACTATTTATGTTCAAGCTTAGCCAACATGCAAACAACAGTTAACATGATCCGCAACTGACATGATAGCTTCTTTGGCGGAAAATGGAAAATGAGCTGCTCCATTGTGGAAAATTGGAAAAGAGCTTCTCCTGGCGGAAAATTGGAAAAGAGCTTCTTCGGCGGAAGTTTGCAACTTGGCTTCTCTTCGCGGAAAATGAGAAAAGAGCTTCTCTGGCGAAAAATTGGAAAAGAGCTTCTCCATTGCGGAAAATGTATGAGGGAGGTGCGAAACCCGCAATATGTGAAAAACTTTCTTTGCGGGAATCGCACCTAGTAGGTGCGATTTCCGCATAATGGAGAAGCCACTACCTGTCTTTCCACACGTCATTTTTAAGTGCGCGGAATACTTAACTTAAAGCACATGCTTTATTTGATCTCTTAAAACAATAATATTCCTTTTAATAAATTGGGCCCACCTTATTATAACTAAGCTTGCGGAAAATCACCAGAGAGGTGTGAAACCCGCACAGTGCAAAATTCTTCTTTGCGGAAAATCACCAGCTAAGTGCGAAGCCCGCACAGTGCAAAATTCTTCTTTGCAGAAAATCACCTGAGAGGTGCGAAAGCCGCCATGGAGTAGCCGAAATTGAGAAACCCGCCATCTTATAACTTTTTCATTTGAGCACCAAATTGCACGTTGTTTTCACTGTTGGGATCGTGAAGACTTAAAGAATCGATCCATGCCTTCAAATTATGAAAAGCACCAACTTTAATTGACTGTGCATACTCTGAGAATTTCCATATGATGCTATCAAGCTGAATTCATATGATTTCAATCACCCATTTTCTTGAAAAAAAGATCATTAATAGGAGCACACAATCCTTGCTAGGCTGGGATCTATAACCTACCCAACATAAAGAATCTTAAAACATCCCACCCAGCTTGAAGCAAGAAGGCAATGGAAGGGAAACCCGGAAAATATTTCCTATCCTAGAGGGGACCTAGACCTAGACATAACCAGACTGACTTGACATGACCATATGACTCCAATAATGCCAAAAAAAATGGGTGACTAAAAGTCAGACAATAGCTGGCTCCGATTGGGGGATCATGTACTACAAAGTGCATGAAGATTTCAGCTTCTCTGGTGAGACAAGTGCCTTATCCATTGGGTTGCGGAGTCTAGACCAAAGAGAACAATGAGAAAATGCATACAGGGAGGGCGGAGGGGAGCAGGGAAAACTTGAAACAAAGCAGGAGAAAACAACAACCAATTAAGCAAGGAAAGGCTACACTAGACACACCAAAATTGGAAAGAAAACCTATTTACAAGAGGTGAGGAGACCTCACCAGCAAGACCGAAAGCAAAGAAAGATTCATATGTGGCCATTTATAGGAAGAGAGAAGTATGAACCCTTCTTGAACAGAGGAAGATGCTTCACCAATTTGAAACAACATTGATAACTCCTGGCTACTCCTTCATTGTTGAACTTGAGTCCAAAAGCTATCTGCAACATGATAACCCACAGGATCTTTCCAAACAGCCAGGCCTCATTATAGATCTTTGATTCATATATGCTCTCATGTACATCCTTTCTTGCATTATCAACCTTCTGTGATGGAAGAAAATATTCAACATATT
>MU224445.1:857925-885766 GCA_018584345.1 Thuja plicata
TTGTTAAAGTAGTTAACGAATCTGTAATTGTAAGGATTTAAAAGAATTTTCACAATACTTTCCTATAGAGATTAGCGTAGGAAGCTGTTTCCGCACCTGATTTTCCTTACAATGGGGACTTCGTAGGGGTCCTAACATGTGATAAAGCATAATAGGACCCCTAGGAAGTCCCTATGACCCCTTTTGACACATTAGAACTGTGTGCTAAAATTTTGTCACACTTCTATGAATCATTGTACCCAAGATCTCTCAACAATGAGATCTCGAATGACGACTCATAGCTCTCTATTCATGGAGTGCAAGGGTTTGTAACGGAGGCCTTCAGATTGACCTAGTTTGTGCCCATACAAGTACACCATAAAATGAGAGATTCAAAGAGAAAAAGTAAGGATGCTAGTCTCCATGATCATCAAGTAGGCATGCAAATGAAAGCTATTCTATATGATAACAATGAAAGAAAGGAAATTAATCTATATGATAACAATGCACGATTATTCTATGAAAGGAAATACAAATGCAAGATTAATCTATGAAAGGAAACATGAATCTAATCTAACATGAAAGTGCAAAATTAATCTAAATAGATTTCCATGAGGCATCAAAGAAGAAGACAAGAAGAGAGAAGTTGCAATATCCAAGCTCAAGTGCTCAAATTCTCCTCCAAAATTGCTCTCCAAACCTGCAGCATAACAATAGCCTAAAATCTTGATTATCAAATGAGAAGGAGATGTTTCCTTTTAAAGAACAATGGATGGTGGAGATTAAGAGGAAAAATCAAAGGCTATCATTAAGAGGAAAAAATCCCACAACTCAGGAAGATGTGTAGAAAAAGAACTTTATTTATTTTTATTTAATTTATTTCCTTTTTCAACAAAGAGGGATTTAAGTGGGGGTTTTATTTAATTAAAAGAGGGATTTTCTTTTAATTAGATAAGATTATTTAATTTAATTAAAAGGGATATTTTAATTAAATGAGATAATATTATTTAATTAAGAGAGATTTTAATTAAATAAGATAAGATTATTTAATTAAAAAGGAATTTTAATTAAATAAGATTATTTTATTTAATAAAGAGGAATTGTTTTCTTTTAATTAAATAAGATAATTGATGAAATGATCAAACCTTAGGAAATATTGAAATAATTGAATTAATTACGATTTGATCAAGGAAATTGATTTGAATTGAAAATGTTGCAAACCATTGATTCAGGAATTTGATAAATTCATAAATTGATAAATGGGGGCCCTGTTATATCCTACATACCCGTCCCTACATTTTGTGTGCAAAATGTTGGGTCCCCCTTTCTCGCTTTGGATCTTGCCTTGTCTTGGTTTTGTTTTCTTTCTTCTCTGGGTTTTTATTTTCCCATGAGGTTTGTTTTCTTTTTGGTTTTTGTCTTTCGTGTCTCCGGGACCTAGTCCCTGAGTTGGTTGTTCTTTCCAGAGTCAGATTTTGGACTCCGGGATTCTCCGTCACGGTGTCTTCTTCTCACATGAAGGTATGGTTGCATCGAATCCCCTGGCCCAGAGCCCAGAGGTTTTCCTATTCTGGAGTTTGCAGGAGAAGAGGGTAACTTTCTTTTACCTCAGGTATAACTAGGAATTACACATCACTTTTACACTTACTGTGATTAAACACTTGTGCATTCAGAGCGACTCTTAGGTGACTAAATTATTAGTAAGCTGTGATTACTCTGTGCTTAGTGGGTTATTATCCAATGATTAAAGATACCTATTCATGATTATTTGAAGGTAGAGCTTGTCACAGATGCGCTCCTGGTGTGTTCTGTCCCTACTCCTCTTCGGATTTCCAGGTAGGTTCTCTATTTTCTGTTTGTTTCTGTGTTTTCCTTGCTTTTCCTTCTCTGCTCTTTGGTCTGTCTTTTGTTTAGTGTCTTCATTTCGTGTTCTATTTCTGGTTCACCTCTCGTTGGTGGGTTGGCCTTGCAAGAAGGCCATCCACCTTCTGTGTAGCTATAGAATATTTTTTATGGTGTGTGTTTCCTTAGTTTAGCTCATGTATATATATGTATAGTTGTATAAGTTTGTAAATACTATGTATTTTATGTATATATGTTTCAACTCTCTGTGTTTATGTGTATATACCTTGTATATCCTTTTGAGCTCACGAGTTCCTCGCACTCCATCATTACATTTTTACCCATGAGACCGAGCTCATTGAGATGGAGTCACCATGGTTCAAACTCGGCACCACACTAGTTCGAGCCATGGCGACTTACGCTCTCCTCCATCTCATCACCTTAATGGTGAGATTAATTTCCCATGAGTGAGATTTCAAACCATGTCCCATCTGGCATTTATTTTACCCTATGTCAGCCCACTTTTCACCATTAATGCCTTTATGTTTCCTGCCACCTGACCACATGCCAACCCATGTCAGTCAAATACAGTTTCTTACTAGTCTCATCAGCACGACAACAGCTAGATTATCCAGGATCCGGGCCCTAAGTAATCCCTTGTCCTGTGTTTCCCCTAGTAATTTGGTTTGATTTCCCCTGGATTCCTATTCATATTTATTACATGTATTCTGGGACTTTTTGATGTATGCTGACACTTGTTGAACAAATGCAGCCCGTGGTGATGATTTCCCTAGAGTTTTAATATTATTTTATATATATCACATTCTAACGGTTCTTCAGTCTTGAAAGTTGTGGATAAGTTGATCAAAGATATCTGAAGTGATCACCCCTCCTTCCAGCCCGGAGCTGCCTACCACATCCACCCGAGTGGCCACCAAAACTAAGGCCAAGAGGTTATTGGCAAAGCTGCCCTTGACCTCCAAATATTCCAAGGATGATGCGATTGTGGGATCAAAGATAGAGTCCAAGGTTCAAGAGGTAATGGACACAGGGCCCGGGCCTTGGATGAAAATGCAAGGCTTGATTCAAGCCATTTATAGATTGAAGGCCATTGGAAATAATTTGGCCACTCAAATCGCTGCCTCTACCATCATCAAGGTGGCAAACTTTCCTTGTTAAGTGCAATCACTAGAGTTAATACTCCAACTAGGAACATTGTATAACGCACCAACTCGATCCATCTTACTCCCAGATGCCCAGCCACTATAGTACCTAGCAACAATCATCACCCTGGATGTAGCAACTTTTGCCTCAATGCTGGGGATCCCACAGTTCAATGGATCCATTATCCAGAATTAACTCGAGATATTGCAGGAGTTCGAGGGCGCTGAACTCATTTCCCGGCAACATATCAACAGCCACTAGCTAAAATTCCCAAAGAGGGATTACAAGAGGATTAATTTGGAGATTCCCCGCGGGGAGTTCAAAGAGCCCATTCAGGCGGGCATTTTATTTTTATGCAGGATCTTCAGATTGCCCCATGTCCGAGATTTCTTGGCATGGATTTACTACTTTCTATACTGCATCACCACTCACAGTTAGACTTTCAACTGGACAACCCTCATATCCAATCATGTATACAAGTAGCTAAAGGCCATTTCCTAGAATTCCAAGTTCTACATGACATCATACGTGCTATGGGCGCTAGCACAACAAAGACCGACTTTTCTAGGTTTGGGAATAGTTGGGGATCTTGGAAATGGCCCGGGCCAAATGACACCGTGGGATCATTATCCCCAAGTGCAATGGGAACTTAGTTTCTCAAATTTCTACAAGTTAAATGATACTTTCATTTACCACAACATTCTAACACTTACTAAGGATTGCAGGTACAAACTGTCACAAGCGGTGATGACTCTAGTCAGCTCCTAAAGCCACTATTTCATTCAATTCCAACATCATACCTACATTCAACTGACAGGCTTCAACGGGAAGCCCCATATTCTTCTCTGAAACTGCGGGGATAGAATTATTCTTTTAGAGTTCTGTCGGCAGATGATGGATCTGCACGCCTTCTTCACATTGAAGAAGGTCATCAATGTTCCATTCCCTTTTTCATGTGGGAATTATACATGTAGCCTTGTTTTATCCTGGGAGGCATACATTGAATTAAAGAACCTAGGGATGGTGGAATTCCACCATGCCCAGAACAACTATGATCCTCTCAACAAGATTGCCATAGCACTTCCTCAGGCATCCCCACCGCATGAAGTAGATATTGATGAATTTTGGGTAGACTGCCAAGATAGTTTTGATCTCTACGCCTGAAAAAATTTACGGATGAGAAAAGGGCTCATGAAAGCACTAAACCTTTGGAATTTCCTGAAAGGCTTTAAAGATGACGGGTCATTGGAAAATCTAGCATATAAAGAACAAGGGCTGGACAAGATAGATCTTCCTCTAGTGGACTGGGCCACCGCTGAGGACCTAAAAACTGAAGGGGTATATCACCCCATTATAGAAGCAAGTCACCAGTATTTTTCCTGGGCATGCCCCAAGAGTGCCCGAAAGAAGCCAACAGTCAAAAAGGCCATCCCCTCTTCCACCGACACTGGACCTTCTTCATCTTCCGCACCGCTAAACCAAACACAATAAAAGGGAAAGAGAAAGAGGGTATCCTGATCTGCAAAGTTCCTCCAAAAGTTCCCACCCTTCTGATGACTCAGCTACATCAACAAATGGAGTCGACAAAGCTGGCCAGCCAGCAAATAAGTATGCAGGTATCCTCCACCCTCCTTGTAGCTCCAATGGCATCTACTTGCCCAGTGGAATCCGCTGATAAGAAAGAAGAAGAAGAAGGTGACCCCTACACCAAGCGCAACTGCCAGTCCCGGTATGCCAGATATGCCTCCGGTGGATGTTAGTTCAGACTCTCCTAAACTAGAATATATTTTAGACTCCTTACCCCTGCATGATGATTTTGATGATACCTTCTCGGCGGAGGAGCTCATGGATCTCCAACAAGGCATAGTTCATGCAGTAGAGGAGATTGTAGTTCAGGACAAAGAAGGGGCCCCCATAGAAAAGGAAATCCTGGTAGAAAATGATACATCTAAGAAAGAGGCTCAGGAAGAAGTACAAACGGGGCCCGAGCAGAAGAAGATACGGGTCCAAGAGACTGAGAACACACCAAGGAAATCCATAGATAAGCAACTGATGATCAGGGAACCCAGACCCATGAGATCAACTGTACCCTCGATCATCACGCTCCAAATGCCTTTGGTAACTCTGGGTGATTAGGTGCCCCAGAGCACATTTGTTGAAGTAGTAATGGCGGTTGCCTTGTGAAATTTTGGCCAGATACCTCACCCACCTCTAGAGGATGTTCCGGTGGAGGAAAATGTTCAAACAGATGAGGCCAATAAGGCCCAAGAACAATAGCAGCAGATAGATCTGGAGGTCCCAGATAATGAAAATATAGAATCAGCTGACGCTAGGAGGGACGAAGTCCTTAAAAATATAGATAATATTGAGATCAGGGAAAAGACTCCAGATAGTACAATGGAAGATGCCAGTATGGTGAAAAACATCAAAGGTTCTAAAGAACAAGAAAAAGAATAAGAATAAGAACAAGAAAAGGAACCAGAGCAAGAGCAGGAGAAAGAGCCTGAAGACAATGTGCATTCTAGGAATGTGCCACCAGATTCTAAAAGGAATCCCAGTGAATAGGTCTTAACATCAAAGCCACCCCAGCCACCCCAATGGCTAGTTGAATCAAAGAAAAGGAAGGCCCCGACGACGACCTCAGGCACTACACTATCATTGGCTGAGATGATGGAAAATAATGCGGAGGCTAAAAATCCCAAGAAAGCATGAATATTCCATACTCTCCAGACTAATCCAATAGGTAGTGCAGTTGCAATTATCACAACACCCCCACTAGATGCAGAGGCAGCGATCGTAAGGCCCGAGGATTACAACATAACAGAAGTAGCATTGGGGAGGAGAGACAAACATGGTGAGCTAGATTTATTGAAAGAAGCCACCAAAACAATAGAGGCTAGATACATCAAGCAAGGATATAAGTTGAAGGAGGAAAGAGAGATAAATGTCAATCTCCTTGCACTTTTGGCAGAACTTACACAGCCTTTGTCTGAGGTCCACCCCGGAACCCCTTCCTCCAGATTGCCACTTGTGTAGGGAAATGTGGATTCTCTACGAATCATGAAGAAGAAAGAACAAGTTGTGGATGGGTGGTCCACCGAGAAAGTGACCGCCATGAGACAATTACTGGCGGCGTCCCTCCTAGACCTTTATCAAGTCAATGTTCTTCTCAACTAGGCAAAGGGCTCTGCTATTATATGGGAGCAAGATTTAGCGAAGTATGAAAAATGGAAGGCCAGGCTGGAAGAAATCTGCAACATAGGAGAAGAAGTCACCACAGAGGTAGGGATTTTAGGAGACAAATTATATGATTCTGTCCAAGCCCAGTACTCCAAATTTGTCCTTAGGAGTGAGGTATTCAAGAAACTAGTTAAGGCCTTGAAAGAGAAAGTGACAGGGGTCCAATACCCCTTGGGTTTGTTTCAAGCATTCGTGGCTAGAGTATCGCAAGTCAATCCCTTCACCACCAGGACATGTACCCCAGAGGACTATGTCCTCAGCAATTTTGATGAGCAGATGGAGTCTCTATATCCACCTGTCAGAGATTTTGACCAGGGCAGGCTATCCAGATTGTCCAAAATAATGATCCAATCACATGATTCCATCAAGATGGTGGATGAATTTTGGAGCAGGGCCAAAGATGTTTAGGAGGCATTAGAGGCTGTTTGCATGTGGTGGGATAGCAACAAAGATATAGATGAAGAAAGCATAGGCCAAGTATTGGAAGCTTGGGAAAAATCATAAGGAACAATAAAGTGCTCTGGAGCCTAGAGAATCTCACCAACCATGTTTCAGTTGTATTCATTCATTCTTTTAGAACGTAAGTTTCTAGATCCTAGAATTCTAGATCCCACATTTTTGTATTCTTTAAGTGACCCATGTCCTGGTAACTACAACAAGGTGCGTTAGCTTGATAAGAGGTTTCTGACAGATGGTCTTCCCAAGGTGCCACTTCAACATTACACCTAGCACATCAGAGATAGTGAGCCACCCTCCCATTTATTTGGCATGTAACCTCGATCCCTAGGGGATTAGATTTCTTCTTTCTCCTCCTGATGCTCTTCTTGAGGCCGATTCTTCCACTCCTATTTTCTTGTCTTATTCTTCTCACATGTCAGACCTTCTACGTCTCGAGCTCTTTTAAATGTGCACTTGTAGGAAACCCCACTTACCTGAATCCCCAGAGAAGATGAGTTAAAATAACCAGCTATCCCCCTCAAACAAAATAGTCACATTTCCCAACTGAGCCCTGCACTGTCGAGACCCAACTCTCACGTGCTTGGAGGCCCGAGAATCTCATTTCCCCAGACAACCTTTACAGGCAAAGCTGGCCGGTAAACCAGTACCCGGTGACAACTTACCTCTATTGGTGGACCTAGTTACAAAGTCCCATCAACAGAAACTGGTGCTAGAAGGAGGGCATGAACTCATCCCCTTCTGAGGTTTTAAATTTGACACCACTCGAGGGTTCTCAAAGCCAGAGTTTTAGGAGCCAAGCCTTTAGTGGGATTGGATCATTCTCACCAGCAAGATTTGAAAGAATCCTTAGATCAACTCCCAACCCTAGAAGGTTTGTTGAACTCGAGCCTCCCGCTGAGAGGAAGTGGACCCTGAAAGCCAAGTCAGCCACCATTGTTTAGAGATCTAGCATACCACAGAATACCCAAGTCCCCCAGGTGATCCCGGGAATTAGCTCTCAGCCTAGCCAAAATCTAACACCCCCAATGGCTATGTACTTTGGAAATACCGAGTCCCCAAAGGGAGCTTTTATTGGTGCAGCCAATGATTTACCTTCACACCCAGAAAAGATTTGTCCCCGATATGAGCACTTAGGCTCACGAACTACAAAAGAGCATCTGTAGGCATACAAAGATACCATAAACTGACACTGGATCCAACATCAAGATGTTGTGACCCAGATGTTCCCTCTATCCCTGGGATAGAATGAATTGAACTGGTACCTTAACCTTCCTGGTAACTCCATATTCAATAGTTGGAAAGACATGGAGGACGCCATCCTAGCTGCCTTCCATGTACATGTGGACCCAGTGTGGTCCCATAGCCAGTTCATCTCTATCAGCAAGGAACCGAATGAGCCTCTTGTAGCATTCAACCGCTGGTTCCAACGCGCTTTAAAGCAGTGCATGGGTCCCTTCATCCCATCCGTAGATGTAACTATCTAAACATACCTCAACGTGATGGACCCCTTTGTTTCTACTCTCCTCTGGAGAACCACCACCCTGGGCAACCGGGACACTTTGGCGAAGGTTTACAACATAGCCTTGGAGTTGTCTTGTGGTCTTAACAAATCCCCAAGTAGGATTGGGCAGAGCATGCCATTTAACATGATCTCTGGCAGAACTTTCTACACCAGGGATATAACCCCAATCAGGCAATGGGTGCCCCCTTGATGGCCATGAATCCCCCACCACCGCCAATAAACCAATAGGCCCAGTACATGTATCCATCTCAAACCTAGACGACACTGGGTCTGGAATATTTTTCCTGGAACTAGCTACAGCAAATGCAACAACCACTGACACAATTGCTTGAAGTGCCTTTCTTCTAGTTGTTCGTGGCTGGAGGATTGCCGCCCTCAAATCTGGCGAATATTTCTACTTTCCTGGGAAACTAACAACAAGAGCCATCACATTGTGACACAAATACCTAGTTGACTACCGAGGTTGAATCCCTATGGAAAATTTTCTCTATGCTGACTATGGACATGGGTCAACTGAAGGTGGGGTCCTATGCACCCCATAATTCTAATTCCCAGAGAGGGAATATTTTCTCTGGCCAATGAAACAAAAATTTCAGAGGAAGAAACTACAACAATGGGCCTCAGCCCAACCAACAACAATGGAATAATAACGCCAATGCTAGAGTTCTTCCTCCAAACCAAAACACCAATCAAAGTGGTGTTGGACCATCCCATTTCATGCCAATCATAGATTTGTAGCCCTTGACCAACTGGTGTCGATTGCATGACACAGGCTCCCACAATGAGGTAAACTGTGCCACACTAGAAAAATTCATCATGATTTCCCAGCTAGATAGACAAAAATCTTTTGATCCTACTCCCCCAGAGGCCTCCTATACAAGAGCCCACTCACGGTGCCTTCACCCGTGAGATCGTCTTCTTTGGAATAGACAAGGAAGATGAAGAAGAACCTGAATTGCATGGGTTCTTTGATGAATCTACCCCAGCCTTTGAGGCTAATGCCTTCACCAACCCATGGACTCCCTAAAACACTCAGAGTATGGCTGGTAAAGGACTAGTTTACATGCCCACACCTCTCAAGGACACTCCTCCTTGGGACAAGATGACTGATCGGTCTTTCCCTCCAAAAGGCCCTAGCTCTAACCAAGCTAAGGACCCGGTCGAGGGAAGCCACCAATTCCTGAGAGGAAGGTTCAACCTCATGAAGGTGTTAGAACAAACCACCACCTCCATGACCTTGATGGAGGTTTTGCTGAATTGTCCTAAGTAGAAGAAGTCTCTTCTGAAGCTCTTGGGAAACCTGCAAGCCATCAATCGCCCACCCAAGACTGTCTCTTTTGAGGATGCCAATGTTGTTGTCTTCCAGGGAAATACTAAAGATCCTCCCTTCCTGCTAGGCCTGAACATACAAGGGAAAAACATACACAATTGCCTAGTAGATTCTAGGGCTTCAGGCAACATCATGCCTTTATCCATATGCCAGAAGCTCAGAATACGACCCACCTCGTCTAATGGTGCAGTAATTTAATTGGATAAAACTGCTATAAAAATGGTGGGTGAACTGAAGAATGTCCAGATTCAAATCATCCAGGACCCTAGGATAGCCAGTATAATCGATATCCAAGTGGTGGACATCCCAAAGACCTAAATGATGTTACTAAGTCAGAATTGGTCCAAGTCCCTAAATAGATACTTCTCGACCAACTTCTCCCACTTATGGCTCCCCTGGGAAGGAGAATCTAACAAGATCTAGGTTTAAAGTGAACCCCGAATGAGACAAACCCTCACCAAAGTTAGGAGGGTGAATGAGGTCCTATTCTCTGAGACTTCTCTCAGGGTGTACCAACCCCTTGAGATCCTAACATTCGATTTCACCCCTGGGGAGGATCCCATAGTTCTACAGAGAACTCAGGACCTAGAAGAAAAATTGAGGGTTGAGGTTAACTCTCAGGGTGCTGCAGCAAGCCCCACCACACTCTTGTCTGGCACTTGGTGCTAGGTGCATTACCAGAAACATTCAGAGCTAGAGTGTGAACCTTGCCTGGCCGCTGCTACCTGGCATATCAATGCCCTCTGAAAGAAAGAACACACATGTGATCCCCTAGGAACTAGTGCTTCTACTGGCGGTTCCTTTTCAGTGCCACATGCCCAGGAATCCCAACCAAAAACCTCTCTGGAGATAAACCTCACCCGCGTACCATCAATGCTAGAGGAAGCTCCTCCCAATCCTCCCAAAAAAAATCTAAAGACCACTTCATCTTCCCAGCCCCAAACAAAAAATGATGACTTGTGGACCCTTAAGCTCAATGGGTCCCGATCCAAATAGGGCTATGGGGCCAGACTGAAATTAATCAACCCATGGGGAAATCCTTCCTCACATCCTACAGGTTGCAGTTTAATTGCACAAATAATGTCATGGAGTACGAGGCTTTGGTCCTTGGACTCCTATTTTCACTAAGGAAGGGAATAACTCACCTTTGGACCCTAGGTGATTTAGAGTTGATTGTTAAACAAGTCTGGATTCAATATACCTATCATGATAAGAGACTGATTGCATACCACAACTGGGCATGGAGCCTTATTGAAGATTTTGATGCTTTCGGCATTGATCTTATTCCCCAGAGATGGAACTATGTCCCGAATGCCCTTGCCATTTCTGCCAGCACACTCGAGCCCATGGCTAACTCATGACTCTGGAGATTTTTTGCTGAGATGATCCCCACCCCATCCATTCTAGACAATGTCACCCATTTTAAGGTCTTTGAGGATGACTAGCATATCATGGCCTTCGTGGCCAATGTTGGTGTCTTTGAAGACCAGATAGTGGAAGAGAGAGATCATGACGATACTGGACAAGGTGATGAAGATGATGGGATCATGGACCTACCAATTAACACCATTCCTAAGGGGATGGTCACACTTGAATGAATCTTTGACTTAGACGCTCAGGGCTGAGAGAATATATCATCCTCCTCTGAGGGAGGAAAATTTGAGAAAGTAAACATCGGCCAGCCCGGTGAAGAGAAAATGATATACATTGGAACCTCCTGCTCCCTTGAGGAGAAGGAGAATATTCTCATGGTTCTTCAAGAATACATAGACATAATTGCATGGGGGTAAGAGGACTTGAAAACTTATGATACATCCATTATGACTCATACTATCCCACTCAAACCTGATGCTAAGACTTTCCAGAAAAAGAAATGACTGGTCAACCTACTAATCGAGCCTCTGATTTACCAGGAGGTCCAAAAACTACTGTCAGCCTAGATAATCTTTCCAATCTGGCATACTACATGGGTCACCAACATAGTCCCTGTGAGGAAGAAAAGTGGCAAGATCCACCTTTGCATGGACTTCTAAAATTTGAACAAGGCCTCCAAGAAAGACAATCACCCTCTCCCCTCATTGGATGAGGTATTGTAAATTGTGAATGGATCACAAATGATGTCTTTCTTGGATGGGTACTCCGGATATAACCAAGTCATGGTTAAATTTGAAGATAGAGAGAAAATGGCATTTACCACCAAGTGGGGAATATTTTCCTACCGGAGAATGCCCTTCGGCCTAATTAACACAGGGGCTACATTTTAGAAGGCCATGGAAATTGCATTCAAAGGCCTTGTGAACCAATGCATAATCATCTACATGGATTATTTGACCATCTTTTCCTAGGACAAGTGTGATCACTCTGCCCACCTCGTCCAGATTTGCAAGAGATGTCACTAGTATGGAATATCCCTCAACCCTAAGACATGCATATTCGGGGTCACTGAAGGGAAGTTGCTCAGGAATATTGTCTCCAAGAAGGGTATATCCATTGACCCTAAGAGAGTTGAAGCGCTGCTAAACCTACAAATGTCTGGCAACGAGAAGGAGATGAGTTCTTTCTTTAAAAAGATCAATTTTGTCTGGTGATTCATCACTGGATTCACCGAGATCGTAAAACCACTCAACGAAATGATGAAGAAAGATACCAAAATTGAGTGGAGTCCTAAAGAAAAGTGGGCATTTGCCTAGATTAAATAGACAATAAAGGAGGCACCAGTTCTTGCTAGTCTAGACTACTCTTCCCTTTCTACATTTATTCCTTTGCTTCGCCACATTCTGCTGTGATAGTATTGACCTAGAAGGTCAAAGGGGAAGAATGACCAATAACTTTCATGAGCTCCCCTTTCAAGAACGTCAAAGTCTAGTATTCATCATTGGAAAAGTAGGCCTTTTCTCTTGTTCACGCCGTGAAGAAATTGTGGCATTACATCCTCTGGAGCAAGGTGCATGCTATCATCCCACACCAGGCGGTGAAATCTCTGCTGATCCAGAGTGAATTGGGTGAAAGACGAGGGAAATGAAATTCCATCCTCCAGGAATATGATTTGAAAATGCAACCCATGAAGATAGTCTGAGGCCAAGGACTATGTAGAGCAATGGTAGAAGAGACTCCCCACATCAAATGTCAGACATACGTCATAGATTCCATCACTCGAGATCCATGGTACAATGACTTGGTGTACTTGTTGATAAATAAAAAATGCCTGAAGAGATTTCCTACAAAAAATGTCGCACCCTGTAGTTGAAAAGTGCACACTTCATGATAAAAAATTCCATGCTTTTTTGCAGGAACTATGAGGGAGTGTACCTCTGATGCATCGATAGGGTTCAAGCTACAAAAATAATCAAAGAATTTCATAAGAAGTTTGGAACCAAGCATGACTCAGCTGATGCCACTACCCATTAGATCCTCTAGGCTAGATACTATTGGCCCTATATCTTTAAAGATGTCTACACTCACATCCAGAAGTGCCATACTTGTCAAACCGCCACACATCGTGAGCAGAACCCGGCTATGCCTTTATAGCCAGTTTTCAAAGCTAGACCCTTTGCCCAATGGGAATTTGATTTCATTGAGGAAATAAACCCCAAATCATTTTCCAACCATCAGTACATTCTAACTGCTACTGATTACTACACCCAGGGGTGTGAAGCAATACCTTACAAAAATAATACGGTGGACGTAGTTATAAAATTCCTGGAAGAAAACATCGTCACAAGATTTAGAATGCCCTTCACTATAGTACATGACAATGGCTTGAAATTTTCGTAAGTGAAATTACTTGAATGGACCTATGATTAGAAGATCACTCTGAATTTCTCTAGCAACTATTACCCCCAAGGGAATGGTGTAGTTGAATCAACCAGCAAAAATTTTCTTAAAGTGATCAAACACCTGTTAGAATAGAATCCCTGGGACTAGCACCAAAAGCTGAGATTCACCCTCTGGGATGATCGTATTCAAATTAAGGCCACCCTAGGGACACCCCCATTCCATCTAGTTTATGGCCAAAACCCAGTGTTCCCTATTAACTTACAAATCCTGGTTCTACAGTTTATGCAAGAATTCAACAACCAGGACAATATTATGGAGGTTCGGCTCCTAAATATGGTATGAATGGAGGAACAAAGAGATGCAGCCCTTGAACATTTTGTGTGTCACCAAGCATTAGTGAAATGATGGTTTGACTGAAGAGCCTAGTGTAAGCCCTTTCAGATTTTAGACTTGGTCCTCTTGTGGGATAAAGCCCGAGAAAAGAAAGGAAAGCACACTAAGTTCCAATGGCTCTGGCTTGGACCATATTTGATCTCAGAGATCTATGGGGAAAATACCTATCACCTCAATACCATGACCGGAGAACCCATTCCATTACCCATCAATGGACAGTTTCTCAAACATTATTTTGAATGAGGCAGGTTTGTCTGGAGTTGTACTATATGTAAATCTTCTTGCTTGTAAATATTTCTTTTTCGGTGCTCTGTTTGGAGTGCCTTGTCTTGTAAATAGTTTTGTTGGCTATCCTTTCGGACCACCTCCTTTCCTTTTTTGTTTTTTTTTAATTTCAGCTTTGTTCTTTCTTTTTCTGGGTTTCCAATGCTTTGCTCCCCCTTTTGTAGGCTGGTATGCTTCGCATAACATCTAGTCTCTAGGATGGTACCTTTTGCATTACGCTGAACTTGGAATCTATTGTTAGCATGGTGGGATTGGTCCGGTCTCCAGAGTTATTGTAAGTTTGGTAACAAGCTATGAGTAATCCTCATCAATTTTATCCCTGAAAGTTTGGCAATCAGTTAAATCAAAATCAAAAGGAACAAGTAATCGAACACACCGAGAGTAGATCAGTCGCACTAATTTGTTGGCCCAAGTCTGAACTTTTAAAATTCTCCCCATGTCTAGAGTTTTTCTTCCCTATTTAGAAAATTAAGGTGGATGGAAGGGTGAAAGAAGTACCACCATTAAATTTAGCTAAGCTTGAGCTTAATGGTGAAAGAAGTACCGCCCTCCCATCGAGAAAAGAGTAAAAGGGCAAGGAACAAAAAGATGGGATGAAAACTCCGGTATCCGAGAGAAATGAGCAAATTTGAGGAATTTGGATCGATATATTTAGTGCCTCTTCTCTACTTTTCCCAGAGTTCATCAACTTGATTTTTTTCTAAAGCACACACTGCACAACTGATAAAAGACCAAGGATTGAATTATGTATGAGCCAAATTTTCTCAAAAAATTCACGCCTTGCAGACAGGATGCCCCGAGTAACAATTGGTTTTAGTTTTGCAAACCAAAGATTCAACGATTCTCAAATGCGCTAAGGCATTTGTCCTAGGTAGTCGTCATTTGTTATGCCCTGCATACCCATCCCTACATTTTGTGTACAAAATGTTGGGTCCCCCTTTCTCGCTTTGGCTCTTGCCTTGTCTTTGTTTTTCTTTGCTTTCTTCTCTGGGTTTTTTTTTCTCATGAGGTTTGTTTTCTTTTTGCTTTCTATCTTTTGTGTCTTTGGGACCCGATCCTAGAGCTGGTTGTTCTTTCCAGAGCCAGATTCAAGACTCTAGGATTCTCCATCATGATGTCTTGTTCTCGCAAGAAGGTATGGTTGCATGGAATCCCCGAGCCTAGAGCCCGGAGGTTTGCCTGTTCTATAGTTTGCGGGAGAAGAGGGTAACTTTCTTTTACCTCGAGTATAAATAGGAATTACACATCACTTTTACAGTTACTATGATTAAACACTTGTGCATTCAGAGTGATTCTTAGGCAACTAAATTATGATTAAGCTATGATTACTCTATTCTTAGTGGGTTATTATCCAACAATTCAAGGTAACTGTTCATGATTATTTGAAGGTAGAGCTCATCATAGACGTGCCCCTGGTGTGTCCTATCCCTGCTCCTCTTCAGATTTCTAGGTAGGTTCTCTGGTTTCTGTTTGTTTCCGTTTTTTCCTTACTTTTCCTTTTCTGCTCTTTGGTCTGTGTTTTGTTTGGTGGCTTCATTTTGTGTTCTGTTTCTATTTTGCCTCCCGGTTGTGGGTTGGCCCTGCGAGAAGGTTGTCCACCTTTTGCGTAGCTATAGACTAGTGTTTTTGGTGTGTGCTGCCTTAGTTTAGCTCGTGTATATATGTATAGTTATATAAATCTATAAATGTTGTGTATTTTTTATATATCACATGTATATATGTTTTTTCTCTCTTTGTTTATGTGTATATACCTTATATATCCTTTTGAGCTCGCGAGTTCCTCGCGCTCTGTCATTACATTTTTACCCATGAGACCAAGCTCGTTGAGACGGAGTCACAATGGTTCAAACTTGGCACGTCACTGGTTTGAGACATGGTGGCTTTCTCTCTCCTCTGTCTAATCACCTTAATGGTGGGATTAATTTCCCATGAGTGGGCATTCAAACCATATCACATCTGGCATTTATTTTACCCTGTGTCATCCCACTTATCATCATTAATGCCTTTATGTCACCTGCCACCTGACCACATGCTAATCCACGTCAGCCAAATATGGTTCTTACTAGTCACATCGGCATGGTAACAACTAGATTATCAAGGATTTGGGCCCTAAGTAATCCCTTGTCCTGTGTATCCCCTTGTCATTTGGTTCGATTTCCCCTAGAGTCCTATTCATGTTTATTACATGTATTCTGGGACTTTTTGATGTATGCTGACACTTGTTGAACAAATGCAGGGTGGTGACAATTTCCCTGGAGTTTTAATATTCTTTTATATATATCACGTTCTAATGGTTCTCTGGTCTTGCAGGTTGCGGATAAGTTGATTGAAGATGTCTAAAGTGATCACCCCTCCTTCCAACCTGGAGCTGCCTACCACATCCACCCGAGCGGCCACCAAAACTAAGGCTGAGAGGTTATTGGAAAAGCTGTCCTTGACCTCTAAATATCCCAAGGATAGTGCCATTGTGGGATCAAAGATAGAGTCCAAGGTTCAAGAGGTAACAGACACAGGGCCTGGGCCTTGGGCAGAAATGCAAGGCTTGATTCAAGCCATTTACAGATTGAAGGCCACTAGAGATAATTTGGCCACTCAGATCGCCACCTCCGACATCATCAAGGTGGCAAACTTTCCTTGTTCGGTGTAATCACTAGAGTTAATACTCCCACTAGCAACCTTGTATAACATGCCAACTCAGACCATCTTACTCCTAGATCACTGACCACTACAGTACCCAGCAACGATCATCACCCTAGACACAACAACTTTTGCCTTGGGGCTGGGGATCCCACAGTTCAATGGATCCATTATCTAGAATCAACTCTAGACATTGCAGGAGTTTGAGGGAAATGAACTCATTTCCCAAAAACATATCAACAGCTACTGGATGAAATTCCTAAAGAGGGATTATAAGAGGATGAAGTTGGAGATTCCCCATGGGGAATTCAAAGAGCCCATTCAGGCAGGCATTGTATTTTTATCCAGGATCTTTAGGTTTCCCCATGCCTGGGATTTCTCAGCATGGATGTACTACTTTTTGTACTACATCACCACTTGTAGTCAAACTTTCAACTGGGTGGCCCTCATATCAAATTACGTAGACAAGCAGCTAAAGGAAATTGCCCAGAACTCCAAGTTCTATATGATGTCATATGTGCTATGGGTGCTAGCACAATAAAGACTAGATTTCTAGGTTTGGGAATAGATGGGGATCTTAGAAATGGCCTAGGCCAAATGACACCATGGGATCATTATCGCCAAGTTCAATAGGAACTTAGTTTCTCAAATTTCTGTCAGGTAAATGATACTTTCATTTACCACAACATTCTAACACTTACTCAGTATTCTGGGTACAGACACTCACAAGAGACAATGACTTTGGTCATCTCCTATGGCCGCTATTTCATTCAATTCCAACATCATACCTATATTTAGGTGATAGGCTTCAACGGGAAGCCCCATCTTCTTCCCCGGTATTGCGGGGATAGAATTATTCTTTTAGAGTTCTATCAACATATGATGGATCTGCATGCCTTCTTCACATTGAAGAAGGTCATCAATTATCCATTCCCTTTTTCATGTGGGAATTATACATGCAGCCTTGCCACATCCCGGGAGGCAGACACTGAATTGAAGAACCTAGGGCTGGTGGAATTCCACCACGCCCAAAAGAATTATGATCCTCTCAGCAAGATTGTTGTAGCACTTCCTCGGGCATCCCCACCACATGAAGTAGATATTGAAGACTTTTGGGCAGACTGCCAAGACAGTTTTGATCTCTGGGCCTGACAACATTCATGGATGAGAAAAGGGCTCATGAAATCACTTGATGTTCAGACTTTCCTGAAAGGCTTTAAAGATGACAGGCTGGTGGAAAATATAGCATATAAAGAACAAGGGTCAGACAAGCTAGATCTTCCTCTGGTAGACTGGGCCACCCTTGAGGACCTGACAATTGAAGGGGTATATCACCCCATTATAGAAGTAAGTCACTAGTATTTTGCCTGGGAATGCCCCAAGAGCACCCAAAATAAGCCAATGATCAAAAAGGCCATCCCCTCTTCAGCCAGCACCGAACCTTCTTCATCTTCTATGGCTGCTGAACCAAACACAAGAAAAGGGAAAGAGAAAGAGGTTGTCCCAGTCCCCAAAGTGCCTCCAAAAGTTCCCACCCTTCTGATGGCTTAGCTACATCAACAAATGGAGTCAGCAAAGCTGACCAGCTAGAAAATAAGTATGCATGTATCCTCTGGCCTCCTTGTAGCTCCAATGGCATCTGATCGCCAGGTGAGATCCCCATCATTGGCAGTAATGATGAGCAGATAGATTTTTTGCTAAGGTGGAGTCTACTAGCATGCTGGAAACCGGGCTCCCTTGATAAGAAAGAAGAAGAAGAAGGTGACCCCTACACCAAGCGTAGCCGCAAGTCCTAGTATGCTAGATATGCCCCCGATGGATGTTAGTTCAGACTCTCCTAAACTGGAAGATATTTCAGACTCCTTGCCCCTGCATGATGATTTTGATGATACCTTCTTGGTAGAGGAGCTCATGGATCTCCAACAAGGCATACATCATGCAGTAGAGGAGATTGCATCTCAGGACAAAGAAGAGGCCCCCATAGAAAAGGAAATCCTGGTAGAAAAGGATACATCTAAGCAATAGGCTCGGGAAGAAGTACAAACGGGGACTCATCAGAAGAAGATACAGGTCCAAGAGACCGAGAACACACAAAGGAAATCCATAGATGAGCAACCGATGATCGGGGAACCAAGACCCACGGGATCAACTGTACCCTTGATCATCATGCTCCAAACGCCTTTGATAACTTTGGGTGATCAGGTACCCTAGAGCATAATTGGTGAAGTAGTAATGGTGGCTGCCTTGTTAAATTTTGGCCAGAGACCTCACCCACCTCCAGAGGATGTTTTGGTGGAGGAAAATGTTCCAACAGATGAGGCCAATAAGGCCCAAGAACAATAACAGTAGATAGATTCAGAGGTCCCAGATAATGAAAATATAGAATCGGCTGATGCTGAGAGAGATGAATTCCCTAAAATTACAGATAATATTGAGATCAAGGGAAAAACTCCAGATAGTACAATGGAAGATGCCAGTATGGAAAAAAACATCGAAGGTTCTAGAGAACAACAAAAAGAAAAAGAACAAGAACAAGAACAAGAAAAGGAACCGGAGCAAGAGCGGGAGAAAGAGCTCGAAGACAATGTGCATTTCGGGAATGTGCCACCAGATTCCAAAAGGAATCCCATTGAATAGGTATTAACAACAAATCCACCCTAGCTGCCCCAATGGCTGGTTGAATCAAAGAAAAGGAAGGCCCCGGCGGTGACCTCAGGCGCTACACTCTCATTGGCTGAGATCATGGCAAAGAATGTGGAGGCTAAAAATCCCAAGAAAGCACAGATAGTCCATAATCTCTAGACTAATCCAGCAGGTAGTGTAGTTACAATTATCATAACACCCCCACCATATGTAGAGGCAGTGGCCATAAGGCCCGAGGATTACAAGATAATAGAAGTAGCATTGGGGAGGAGAGACAAACAGGGTGAGCTAGATTTACTGAAAGAAGCCACCAGAGCAATAGAGGCTAGATACATCAAGCAAGGCCAGAAGATAAAGGAGGAAAGAGAGACAAATTCCAATCTCCTTGTGCTTCTAGAAGAACTTACACAGCCTTTTTCTGAGGTCCACCCCAGAACCCCTTCCTCTAGATTGCCACTTGCGTAGGGCAATATGGATTCTCTATGAATCATGAAGAATAAAGCACAAGCTATGGATGGGTGGGCCACCGAGAAAGTGACTGCCATGAAATAATTTTTGGTATCGTCCCTCCCAGACCTTTATCAGGTCGATGTTCTTCTCAACCAGGCAAAGGGCTCCGCTATTATATGGGAGGAAGATTTAGCGAAGTATGAAAAATGGAAGGTCGTGCTAGAAGAAATCTACAACATAGGAGAAGAAGTCGCTATAGAGGCAGGGATTTTAGGAGATGAAACACATGATTCCATCCATGCCCAGTAATCTAGACTTGTCCTCAAGAGTGAGGTATGCACAGAACTGGTTAAGTCCTTGAAAGAGAAAGTGACAGCGGCCCAATACCCCTTGGGTTTGTTTCAAGCATTCATGGCTAGAGTATCACAAGTTGATCCCTTCACCACTGGGACATGTACCCCAAAGGACTACATCCTTAGAAATTTTGATGAGCTGATGGAGTCTATGTATCCACCTACCAGAGATTTTGACCAGGGCAGGCTATCCAGATTGTCCAAAATAATGATCCAATCACATGATGCCATCAAGATGGTGGATGAATTCCAGAGTGGGGCCAAAGATGTTCAGGAGGCATTGGAGATTGTCCACAGCCAGTGGAATAGCATCAGAGATATAGATGAAGAAAGCATA
Organism: Thuja plicata; assembly: GCA_018584345.1. Lineage (NCBI taxonomy): Eukaryota > Viridiplantae > Streptophyta > Pinopsida > Cupressales > Cupressaceae > Thuja > Thuja plicata. Next base: position 878,337 of record MU224445.1, read on the forward strand.
GGCCAAGTATTGGAATCTTGGGAAAAATCATAAGGAACAATAAATTTCTCCGGAGCCTGGAGAATCTCACCAACCATATTTTGGTTTTATTCATTCATTCTTTCAGAATGTAAGTTCTAGGATCCTGGAATTCCGGATACCACATTTTTGTATTCTTTAAGTGACCCATGTCCTAGTTCCCAAGGCCGACGGGTCACTTTCAAGGCAGTTAATAAAGGTTTTCAGAAGGTAGGTAACTGTAAAAGGGCACTTCAGCTTGACAAGAGGTTTCTGGCAGATGGTCTTCCCAAGGCACCGCTTCAATGCTACACCTAGTGCATCAGAGATAGTGAGCTACCCTCCCATTTATGAGGTATGTAGCCTCAATCTCTGGGGATTGGATTTCTTCTTTCTCCTCCCAGTGCTCTTCTCGAGGCTAATTCTTCCACTCCTCTTTTTTTGTCTTATTCTTCTGACATGTCAGACCTTCTCCATCTTGAGGTCTTTTGTAGCATGGTGCAGGTAGTAATGGCCACCAAAAATATTATTATATTGTAAAGTGTAAAGTAATTAGGTTAAGTTTTAGGTCAAACTTGTTGTATAAATATTAAGTTTGACCTCATTCAAAGGTTTAGAGAAATTAATGATTTTGCAGTCCATAGCTAATTGCTATTTGATTTTCTCAGTTCTTAGTTGCGGAGCTCAATGCTCCATAGTTTCTAAGTTTTCAGTAGTTAAATGCTCCCTTGGAGCCACCATTGTAATACGCACTAGTGCTTGCTGGAAGATATGTTAATGAAGAAGAAAGAGTTCTCTCAATGACATTGTTAGCATTCTATCTTCTGGGTTAATGGTATTTTATGCTTTGTGTTCTTTATGTCCTTTTCTCTGGTACTTAAAGTAGATTAACGACCTCCTTTCCTTTGCTACTGATAAAATATGAGCTGATGGTCTTGTGTTTCTTTGGTATTTAGTGTAGTGTGTTAGAGCATTGTCGATGTTTTGAATGTTTAGTATAACTATAGGTAGATGAAATATTTCTACCTCTACAATATCTTTTGAATTTTATTCATTAAGATGAATGTGCACTTGCAGGAAACCCCACTTACATGAATCCCCAGAGAAGATGAGTTAAGATAACTGGCTATCCCCCTCAAACAAAACAGTCACATTTCCCAACTGAGCCTCGCACTGTCGAGACCCGACTCTCACATGCTTGGAGGCTCGGGGAATCTCATTTCCCCAGACAACCTTTACAGGTGAAGTTGGCCGGTACCCCAGTACCCGGTGACAACTTACCTCTGTTGGCAGACCCAGTCACAAAGTCCCGTCAACAAGTCTAGAGTCCAGGTGACCATTTTAGGGTGCATACATTTGCCCCTCTTTGACTAATGTGTGATCATTCTGGGAACACATGTAGTCAAAGGATACAGTTGAAGTGTGAGATCGATTTGGGATCACAAAATAACAAAGACATCAACACCATTGTAAATAAGTAATTGACATCAAAACAAAGATAAGTTGATTGATAAAAAGACAAGGTCAACACTGTTGTAAATAAGTAATTGACATGTCCGAGATAAGAGTCTCAAGAAAGGTTTCCCCAAGTGGAACAAATGATAGGATCAATAAAGCTGAATCAAGGATTGAAGTTTGATAAGTACTTCCCCCTTGTGATCAAAATCAAAAAGAGATAGAGGAGAAACAACAGATTGATAGACTTGATCAAATCAAACTAAAGATAAGGTTCTTGATGTAAGATGAAAGATATAAGGATCAAAGAACCAAGGTAGATCATTAAGCATGAAATATTATGACCCAAGGTTGAATTAGAAGAAAAGAACTGGGGTGAAAGCAAATGGAGGATAGAAGTTTGGAAGAGGTGGAAAGAAATGGAGAGAAGAAAGAGAATTTTCCCTAAGAAAGAGAATGCCCCAAAATTAATCAACTATTTAAGGTAGAAAATTTTGATTAAAATCATGAAAGAATATAAGGAAATGAAGATCAGAATGTGATCACAGTTGATTAAAAGTCTACAAGAAAGATGAAGGAAACCCTCGCAAACTCATAATGTAGCCTAAAAATGCAAACTAACATGAGGTCTAACAATGCAAGCTACATGAAAATGCAAAGGTGTACTTGCAATAGAGCAACTGTAACACATGACTTTGTGTTCATCATTCATTAGAGAATGTTAAGGAACTTATTTTCATCTTTGGGCCATTATTAACGGACATCGAAAAATCACAAAATTATCACTAGTCACAAGCACAACTATGAAGATATGAATGTGATTGATATTGAATTGGAATGTGGAAAGATTCTAACATAAGCATCAAGGACATAAAGGTCAATATGACTTTGATGTTAGCTTAACCAATTTAATATAGAAAAACCACACTCGCATCAAGGCATAGAGGCCAGGATGACCAACAAAATGGTTGTGCAAAAATAGTGAAGCATAAAGCAGGAAGGAAATAAAAATATATTCCATGCCCCAAGTCCTCTAGCTATGCATCCCAGAGAGACTTATTAGACAAGGACACTCAAAAAAAATCAATAACAGTCAGCACACAAAGAAAAGATCATGATATAGCTCAAGCATTAAGTGTTGTGTTTAAAAATTGAAGTGTGTTAACTGATACTGAGTTCCAAGGATAAGGATCAAATGCTTGCAAGTAGGTAAGATCACATGACAAAACTAGGAAGACCAAAATGATAGGAAGACCAAAGCTAACACAGCTATGCCCCCTAGACAAAGACAAAGACCAATTCCAAACCAAGGAAACAAGGAAAAGGCATGATGGAGAAAGGCTAAGTGTCGCGGACACGCACTAAGAAATAGGGGTGCAAAGGCCTCAAGTAGTGCCCATTTCCAGGTTTTCACCACTTGGATACGTCATTTCTTTTTACTTTTTTTTTGGGTTCTGACACCTCCACACAGTGGTTTTCACCATCAAAACTCCTATTCTTTTGATTTTCTTTCCTTTTTATCTTGTGACTAAGGTACTTGATGTCTAGCTCTATCATGTTGGTAGCCAGTTCACTGGTGGAAGAGACTATGGGTTCAATGGCATTTAAGTAAAAGGCTATCTCATAATCATTTTGAAATTTTAAGAGCTCAATTTCTTGATAGCGTTGGGACCAATCAATGAGGTTGGGATGAACAAGAGGCAAGTCAATGACTGGTTCAAGGTTATGAATGTGAATGATATTATCGCTGGTGACCAAAGAGTCAGAGGCCATCAAGTATCCCTCTAAGCTACCCAAATTAGGATTCTTACTAACAAGCAAAGAATCATCTACTAAGGCAACACATGGGTGCAAGTCTACTAATCCTACATGTGACTCGTTGGCTACCCTGGGTTGAGAAATATAAGTGTGAATAACATCAATATTTCTATCAGCTATGGAAAACTTGGAAAAGGAGTCCCATTCATACTCATGTGAGCTTGTGTCTGAACAATGACTAGGATGCTTACACCATAAAGGTTTTGGGCATCTTGATGTGGAAGGTTTCATTTCATCAATATCACCTTCTCTTTCTAGTAAATGAGAAAGATTCTTACGTTGGCGTTCTCTATTAGGATCTTCAATATCTTATTCATGTTGTTCTAAAGTTGCAACTGATGCGTGAGTGAATGGAATATCGGAATCTCCCCAAAGGAGATTAGTGTAAGGGACCCAATCTTCACACATGTCTTTCTGATTTATCAAATTAGGAACATGATCTGGTTTATCATCACTATCTAACGCCTCAAAGATAGGATTAGTGTGCTTGTTATAATTCTCAAATCCTAGGCCAACCGTCTTCTTAGACACATCCAAAAAGAGCATGATCAAGGGGTTTGGATCTAACATCTAATCTGTGACTAAGAGGGCCATGTCTAGGATAGCCCATCTTCTTGAGGAAAGTATTGTAGACACTTAAATTTGTCTATTCCAACTTAATATTAATTTTATTAATATTTGTCCTTAACATTATAGTTGTTTTAATTAATTAACTATATTGTTATATTCCTCTATTTATTTAATTAAATTTAATTTAATTAAATAAATTCATTTTCCCTCTTGTATTTAAATTCTATTTAAATACTATAATATATTAAATTCAATTTAATATATTATCCTTCCATCTCTTATTGTAAAATAAATTTGATTTATTTTATTCCTCCACTAACTAATATTCTTCTAAACTTTGATTAAACTAAAATTGTTTTAATTTAATCTCTATTTACCTTATCTAAATTCACCTCTTGCTAATTATTCCTCTAATCTTGATTAAAGGTGGATTACCTCTAATCATGTGCACAATCACCTTTTCCAAGGTGAGGATTGACTTTTCCTCTTTTTAACCACTTAATCCCAGCCACTCATTTTTTTTGCCTCTTAATCTCCTTCACTCCCACCAAAACCCTACCTAACCCTTCATCTCAGCCACTCATTTTCCACCACTTAATCTCAGCCCTCCATTTTCATAAGCAAATCCATAAAAGGAGGTCTCACTCCTCATTTTGCAACTAGTCAGTGAATTGAGTATTCTTGCATTCTTGCACACTTGAGCACTTAGTTTAGATCTCACATTTTGTATAATAGTTTAGATTCATTTCTATAGCTTAAAGTTAGAATCTTGCATCTTTATTTTTAGTTTTATTTTCATCTCAATTTAGTTGTTAACTTCTTGCATTTTCATTCTTAGTATAGATCTTGCATTTTGCATTCATCATTTGAAAGATTTGGGGCAAGTTCCACATACTTGTGCTCAAATCTCCATCATTTTGCATTCATCATAGTGAGATTTTATTGTATTTTGTTGCGAGAGCACACCCACAAAATCTCTAAGAGCAAATCAAACAAGTCTTGGGTGCACTTGTTTTAGCTCATCGGAGGTTGTAGTGAAAATTTAGTTGTGTTTCAAGTTCTTTACATGCCTTGATTTATTAGTATATCTTGTGTTTGCATGTTTTGACTTTTTGTGCAGCTGCAGGTATTTTCATTACACACATTTTGGCACGCCCGGTGGGACCCACATCCTGGTTTTTATTTATTTTGCAAATTTTTTGGATGGATTGACAGACAGGTGGCTCCGCTTCTACAGAGGTGGTTCCGCACACAGCATCTCTGCTAGCACAGAGGCGGCTCCGCCTGCACATAGGCGGCTCCAACAGAAAGGGAGTTTCCTCTCTTGGTTTAGATCTCTAAGTTATTTAGCCTGCATATTTTTTAGTCATTTTTAGGTTAACTCCTTAGTACATACTATCATTTGAATCATTCTTAGCATTTGCAAGCATATTAGGTTTTAGATATTGTTAGTTCTATTCATTACTTTCTTTCTATTTCAGATAGGCGTCTCTATTTGTACACAGGCGGCTCTGACAGAAAGAGTTTTGTCTTGCTTATTGCATCACATTTCAGGGTTTTTCTACATTTTTTAGGAACTTTCAGAAATAGTTGCATGTTGTACTTTCATAATAAATGTCATTTTAGAAGCTTTAGCTCATTTGGGTTTTAGGTTTTCTACAAAGTTTAGGTTCTTTTCTTCCTTCTATCCCAGACAGGCGGCTCTTCCTATACATAGGCGGCTCTGCACACAGGTGGCTCTACCTGTACATAGGCATCTCTACACATAGGCTTCTCTACCTATAGATAGGCAGCTCTACTTAATTTTGTTTGTTTTCATCATATTTTACATGCTGAGCTCTGCTAATCTGATTTTCTTGCAGGATTTTGATGTTCTCTGTCTTCTAACAGTGGTTTTATAGAACATTTGACCAAGATCAAAGTGTTTTTAAACTACTAATCTATTGTCTTGTAGGAGGCTTATGGAAGACTTGAGCATTGAAACTACTGATCGATCTATTTTGCAGGTTACCTTGGAGATACAATCAAACTTTGTGTCTTTGATTTATTTCACATAGTTTAATTAGGGGGCTTGTGTTTTTGTGGAAAATGGTGGTAGGGATATGCTCTCACCCTTCTTAGGGTGATCAAAATACCAAACCCACCGAATTCCCTCTAGTTAGAAGAAGCCCAAGGAAGTAATCAAGTGACTTATGTGTTTGAAGGATCACAAGTAGTAGGGATATGCTCTCATCCTTTTAGGGTGATCAAAATACCAGACCTACTTGTGTCTCCTTTTTTTTTTTTTCATTAAGATTTTGTACCCTTTTAGAGTGGCTACCTCCCAAGAGCTTTAGCATATCTGGTGAGAGGGATTGCCCAAGTGGGGAACAAGGCAGACCTGGCCTCTTCCAACCCACTATAATCAAATGCTCTTGAGACTAATCTCTCAAGGGACGTGGCTATTTTTGAGAATTCATTCTCATGCTTGATATTGTGGGGTTGCAAAACCTGAATCCTGCGTGCGGGACTACATTATCAGGTACTCATAGGGCTATAGGCCTTAATCTCGCTTGCGGGACTACGAGAGGTAGTTGCGAATAGAATTTTCACTAGACACTTTTTAGACAGAGGCCTACCCGATTCACCTCCGAAGGTATCATAATCTTTGTGCAAGGACCGATCCAAGTGGATTACCCGGATCACCTAAATATTTTACACTCACCATTTGTATTCCCAAGGGAATTCTAAAACATGAATTCGGCATGAGGGAGCCTATGCGATTCGAGCATTGAGTCTCTTTTCAAAACCCGCAATGTGTATAGTCCTGGAAAAAGCCAACATCACTTTGTGTGAGGCGAAGGAATATCTAGTGTGAGAAAATATTTTGATATCAAGCCATTCCTTAGGTAGCTTGTGCTTGAAGTGTCTTCGAATGTGTTGAGACTAGTGGAAATATTGGGCTTGAAAAAGCTATCAAAACATACACATTGCGCTACAATTTCCATACAATTTTAGACTTCACAAGTGTTTGTATCCGCAAGGTTGCTTTGTCCCTTGTTGGATTGTTTGAAGATAATTGCTTGGTCACATCATGTTTGACAATTGATTTATGCTTGAATTGTTCTTTCCCATGGATAATTTGACTGCAACATCCTTCAACATCATTAGTCAAACCAAGTCAAATCAATTTATCAAGGTTTCAGATTCAAAACTCTAAATTTTTGTCTAAATTGCTACACATGTGGATCTGCCTGTACATAGGCAGCTCCGCACACAGGCAGCTCCACCTATACATAGGTAGCTCCGCACACAGGCAGCTCTGCCTATACATAGGTGTCTCTACACATAGGTGTCTCTAATTTTAGACAGGTGTCTCCACCTAAAATCAATAAATTTTGAGGTTTTGCAAGGATATTCAATTCCATTCTCCTAGAGATTCTCAAAAGGGTTCTTCTTAACTCAATCAGTTGCTTGTTCAACCACCATTTCCTTCCATCTTGCTAGTCTCTCATTCTTTCATTTCATTTTCTTCCTAATCTTGGTAACTTGGAGCACCATCATCCATATTGGACTTCATCAATCAATATCAATCCTTATCTTTCATACCT
>MU224445.1:894738-922662 GCA_018584345.1 Thuja plicata
GGGTCACTTTGATACACAAAAAATAATTTACCTTGCATAACTCATTTAGTCTACATTTCATAATCATCTTAGCATATCATTCCATTGTCCACTACACAATTTTCACACACACATATATGCATTCATAACATTAACCATTAATCATTTAAGTACATGCATAAATCATTAGTATTACGTCATTTAGTCACTGCATAAAAAGTGTCAGTTTCATAATAACATCACCATCACATACATTCATAATATAACATCTGCATAAAACATAATCACACACATCACATAGTACATCATATAGCCATCATCAAGTTAAGTACTGCATCATCATATAAATATGCATAAAGTGTCATACATGTAGTGTCATCAGCATAGACAAAGTACATCAAGTTCATCGAATAAGTACATCATAAAATATATAGCTAGAATGCATGAGCACCTAAGTGTCGCTATACATATCATCTCATGTCATAAAAAACTACAAAAATTGTATCAATGTGTACCCAGGGGTAGACCCTCATGTAGCTAGGCCCCCTCCCCCCTGGCGCTGTCTTCCCCTCTGTCCCGTCGTGGTTGCATCGCTACTGATGCCTGTGATGCACCTCCCCCTGTCATCTGGCTGCGACTCGTAGCCCTCCCAGTATACTCAGGAGCCCTCTAATCCGCTGGGACCGTCTCCCGATACAGTCGTATGTAGTACTCCCTCTCCTCGACTAGTCTGACCTCTCGTCTGCTGGCCGCAATAACCTCCTGTGCTAGCTGTAAGGCCCCTATCCTGAGGCCGCCTATAGGGCGATCTCTCTCTCCCCCCTATACCTATCTACCATCCTCCGCCAATGATTCCTGTCACCTGTCAAAACCTGTACCTGCTGTCTCAACTCATCTATCTCCTGCTGAACTGCTCCCCCCATATGAGTATCAACTATGGTGAACTCTCCTGAATCCACTCGGGCCTATAATATCTCTAAGGCTCTCTGTGCACTATCTTCTTTCTCTCTCTGATGCTGCTAGTACCCATAGCTGTGCCATCTCTGCCTAAAGGATGGTCATCTGATCATCCTCTGGTCCCCTACCCTCATCCTCCTACATACAATCTGGAGGTCCCCCCTGTGCTGGCTCATCTCCCTGTCCATGTCCCCTCTTTGGTGCCATCGATCTTGATCCTCTCTGTACCTGTGGTGGGCCTCCCTTAGCTAGCCTCTAGACCACTCCTCTCCTCTGCTCTCTGGACTAGAATAATCTGATCCTCTTTACTGCTGGCATTGGCGCTCCTATGTCCTCTCCACCATCACTGTCATCATCTCCCTCCTCATCCCCATCTCCCTCTGCACCCCCATCATCAGACTCTGACTCACTCTCTGACTCCTCTCCATCTCCTGGCTCGGTCAGTCTCACTAGCCTATGCCTATCCCATCATTGACCATACTCCATAGTAATGCCTGCATCTGCTACCTGTGCCTGTGCCACTGTCCATGGTACTGCCTGCATCCCTCTCTAGCTCACTCTGGCCAACTATATATCCACCCCTATCCCCCATAATGATCCTACCTCTCTGGAAACAAGAGGATGAGGATAGTTGTCCGGTATTACATCCTGTCTGATCCCAAACTGTCTATGGACTCAAGATGGCATGTACCAGGATATCTGAAATGTTGTCCTGCCAATCAACCAACAATCTATCTGTATATAGCCTAAAAACTCCTCATCTAGACTCTCATCCTCTGCTCCGTAGTGCTCATCCTAATATCTCCAAGCCTCGCAGCCCTTGTATGGCATCCACTCAAAGAACATCATCTCATCCAGTCGCCTCCGCCATAGCTCCACTGATCTCACATCTCCATAAGTCAATGGTGCCCTGTATTGACATGCATATGGCTCATATCGCTGCCGCTCCCCCTCCTCGCAGTGGTCTGACTACTGCGATGTGCTCCCATGCCCAGACTAGCAGCAGTGTCATACCTGGTCCTATAGTCCTCTGATTACGATAAGCACACATGTGCAGATCATAGTATACCTGTGTCAAAATCGTGTACCCCCAGGAGTACACTATGCCCTCCTCCTCCTCTAGCATCCAGTTTAGCACTCTAGCCCATCCAATTAGAAAACTGTATCCCAAGTGATCTGGCATCACTCTCCCTCCTATCAGTCCTGCCAAGTATAGCGCCGGTCGGGGTAGTCCCGCCTGTAATCCCCCTCGCCATGTCAGCCACTGACGTGATATCGGTAGCTAATCCACCTGTCTCCTGAAGCTCACCTCTAGGTAGGCCTCTGCTCCCTCCACCCAGTACTCGGGGATATGTCCCCTGATCGGCACCCGCAGTATCTTCCAGACATCCAGCAATGTCACTGTTGCCTCCCCCGTCAGTAGATGAAAACTCAATGTATCCGAGTGTCATCTCTCAATCAGTGCTGTCAGGAGCACATTATGCGCTCTTAGTCAGGGCCACTCATGCACATGGTGTAGTCCGCATAATGTGACATGCCCCCACTCAGCTGTTGTCAGCTCCTTTGCCAGCTCCATCGTGTCAGGCCATCGCTCATTCAACCTAATCACATGGTCAAGCTCCTACAACTAATGAACCTTGTCAGTTTTTTGAGCTAACATAAAGCCTAGAAGATTTTATTTCCCATTAACCTGTTATTGGCATCTTCTTGTTGGCGGTATGCCCTATCCCCTTCCCACATTGTCTAAAAATCTATCTTTTGACAGGAAGTCGCGACTCTCGCCACTCACAGCAGGGCCGCCTGTCTATAGCGCCTACCGCCTGCAAGGCAGAGTCGCCCGTCCATAGAAGGCGATTGTGCCCGCCGCCTGCACGACAGAGCCGCCTGTCCGTGATCGGCAGCTACGCCCGTCGCCCGTCTATGAACGGGCGGCTGCGCCCATCGCCCGCGTGGCGGTGCCGCCCATTTATGGACAAGCGACTGTGCCCGCCGCCGGCGTGGCGGGGCCACCCATCTATAGACAGGCGGCTGCGCCCACCACCCGTCCCCGGACGAGCGGCTTCGCCCACCACCGCAGGGTGGAGCCGCCCGTCTATGGACAGGCGGCTACGCCTGCTGCTGGTGCGGCGGGGCCGCAGCTGTGGCTGCGCCCGCCTCCCCGCGCGGCGGAGCCACCGTCCCCTAACAGGTAGCTGCGCCTGCCGCCCTCGCGGCGGGGCCACCCGTCTATGGACGGGCGACTTCGCCCGCCACCCCTGCATGGCAAAGCCACCCGTCTTCAGATGGGCAGCTGTGTCTGTTGGATGGGCGGCTACGCAGCAAAGCCGCCTGTTTTGAACAGGTGGCTAAATTTTTTCTTTTCCCTCCTTTTTCTTCTAATATGAGTCAAAAAAAAAAATTTAAAAATAAAATAAAAAACTAATTAAAACACTAAATTAATTTAGTGGGTTTTCGAACTCACCGGTTCTCCCATTTCAGTTGGGTGTCTGTAGGTTCGAACTCGCTCCTCCAATTGCTGCTTGTCTCTCAAGTTGGCCATTTCTCTCTTCTTCTTGGTACAAATGACTTTTTGTTGTCCCTTTTTGCCCTTTTATAAGGAGTCTTTTAATGGGCTCCCTTTTCTACATTTCTTTTTCTTCCCTAATTTCTCTTTTTCAAGAAATTTGCCCAAATTGGCCAATTTTCTCGAGGGGGCATATCCTCTTCCATCATTTTTCTTTTCTTTAACGCGATGCCAAATTTTGACACCGCATCAAAGAGGGGCAAAATGTAGACACTTAAATTTGTCTATTCCAACTTAATATTAATTTTATTAATATTTATCCTTAACATTATGGTTGTTTTAATTAATTAACTATATTGTTATATTCCTCTATTTATTTTATTTAATTTAATTTAATTTAATAAATTTATTTTCCTTCTTGTATTTAAATTCTATTTAAATACTATAATATATTAAATTCAATTTAATATATTATCCTTCCATCTCTTATTGTAAAATAAATTTGATTTATTTTATTCCTCCACTAACTAATATTCTTCTAAACTTTGATTAAATTAAAATTATTTTAATTTAATCTCTATTTACCTTATCTAAATTCACCTCTTGCTAATTATTTCTCTAATCTTGATTAAAGGTGGATTACCTCTAATCATGTGCACAATCACCTTTTCCAAGGTGAGGGTTGACTTTTCCTTTTTTTAACCACTTAATCCTAGCCACTCATTCATTTTGCCTCTTAATCTCTTTCACTCCCACCAAAACCCTACCTAACCCTTCATCTCAGCCACTCATTTTCCACCACTTAATCTCAGCCCTCCATTTTCATAAGAAAATTCATAAAAGGAGGCCTCACACCTCATTTTGCAACTAGTCAGTGAATTGAGTATTCTTGCATTCTTTCACACTTGAGCACTTAATTTAGATCTCACATTTTGCATAATAGTTTAGATTCATTTCTATAGCTTAAAGTTAGAATCTTGCATTTTTATTTTTATTTTTATTTTCATCTCAATTTAGTTGTTAACTTCTTGCATTTGTATTCTTAGTATAGATCTTGCATTTTGCATTCATCATTTGAAAGATTTGGGACAAGTTCCACATACTTGTGCTCAAATCTTCATCATTCTACATTCATCATAGTGGGATTTTATTACATTATGTTGGGAGAGCACACCCACAAAATCTCTATGAGCAAATCAAACAAGTCTTGGGTGCACTTATTTTAGCTCATCGGAGGTTGTAGTGAAAATTTAGTTGTGTTTCAAGTTCTTTACATGCCTTGATTTATTAGTATATCTTGTGTTTGCATGTTTTGACTTGTTGTGCAGCTGCAGGTATTTTCATTGCACACAAGTATACCCTCTTCCATAAGCCTTAGGAGAGGGAGAGAATTTTTCATTATGCATGTATTTTTCTTCTTTATAGATCTAGTCTCTAACAAATGTTTCTTCTTTCTCATCTTAGATAGGCACCGAGGACCCTACAAATGTACCAAACAATGTCATAGCTAAAGAAAAAGGTTTATTTTCTTATGAAGTCTTTCCGTAAGACTAAGGCGAGACTGGAAGTGTTGTGAGGGAGTTGAGTTGATATCCCCCCATGCCAAGATCTATGAATTGGAGCTTGTCTTTACATTCAGCTAAGCTTGCATTAAAATCTTATGCTTCTCTATTGAGGGGAACATGAGTTCCTACTGAAATGGAATTGACAGATAAAGTGTTATCCCTAGGTGATGAGCCTCTCAAAATGCCATCTTTTCTAGGTTGTTTACTTTCTTTTTTAGTGTTTTTCTTTCAAAACAGAGACTTTAAACTTATGGTTTTATATATTTTATATATGTAATAATATATGTAGGTAAAATGGATGGTAAAGACATGATGTATTTTGCTTAGAAATGATGGATAGAAGTTGCAGGATATAAGTAGTTGCATGCTAAATAAATAATCCTATCTCCTATGCTATGTTTAAGGGTAGTATCCTTAATGTAACAGAATGATTTGCAAGAAGATCAAATGGAAACTAACACTTCTTTCTTAGTATTAAAATGATAAAATATATTTATGTGTCAGAAGTTGTGTATGCTAACCATTTTGTAGGAATCAAGTCATGGCGTATTCAAGAATACCAGCATGGTGTTGAAGGATTTAGAGATAGCCATTACCCATAGAACCGCTAGCATAAAACAAGGAATTAAGTAAAGTGGTTGAAGAAGGGCATGTCGCAAGAATTTTGCGGAGGAACGAGTTAATTCAGTTACTGAGTAGACACCGCACGTAGATCTAGAACCACTGCATGCTATATTCTAGGAAGATCTTGAAGACAATCTGTTGTTGTTAGATATTTTCTATGAGGAGCACGTTGTATCCATTAGTGATCCTCATTAATGGAGTGATCCTATATTTAGGGAGTAGTGTAGTTTCTCTTTAAATAAGTCAACTTTTGTAGTTCTCAAAAGGAGAGAGCTAGTTGATATAATTTATGGAATAGAAGTTGACATTACATAGCACTATTTTCACTTTCCAAATACATTTTCTCCATGAATGAATAGAGTGCATAATTGGAGTTTTAGTCTCTTATCTTGATTGCATTTCTATTCACTCATCCAAGGGGGCCCACTTGGTGAGTGAATCATTTTATTAGATTAGAAGTTATTTCCTTGTACATTAAGAAGTAAATATAACTCTGATGTTCTTGCAACCACTGGTAACATAACTAGTGGACTGTTCCTGCAGCATAGGTGAATAGAGTGACCCCTATTTGTGATTATTGTTTTCTTAGGGTAATTGCATTCACTTGAGATAGTATATATTCTTGAAGCATAATATATTTCAATTCCATAGGTTTAGCCATGAGAATTGAGAAGGTTTGAAGCATATACTTTGCAAATACCATTCCAAGTTTACATCCCTGGTTGATAATTAAATGAGACTAAATAATCTACTTAGTAGCCAATTAGGGTGTCCAATCCTAAAATATCAGTCCAATTCTATGTGTTTCTAAGACAAATGTTTAGCCAAGCATTTTTGGCACCATTTTTGGGGATGGTGTTATTTCAAACCTACTTTGGTGTTGATGTTTCCAGTTTTTATAATCTAGGATTTAATTTCAAGCAATCCTTTTATGCATAGAAAAAGAGATCCTCGTGGGAGATTCCTTCCTCGTCAATACTAGGCTTAACCATTTGATCTTTTCAATCTTGAGTGTGAGGAACCCCAAGTAGTTAGTGAAGAAGAAGATTTGTTTGAAAACCCATTTGCTAACGCCCAAGGAGGAATTTCATTGCCATCGTCCTCTGAAGAATCACTATATTTGGAAGTCCTTTTTGATGAGCTTGAGTACCAAGATAACCCATTATCCCTTATTATCTATCAGCCTTAGCAACCACAAAAACTAGGAACTCCTCCAAGGATGGATCAGCCTACCTTTCCCTTCCCAATTCCTCCTCAACAGGGTAACCAAAACCTGAAGAACATTCCAGCCGCTGCACTACCAAAATTCTATGGACTTATCATTGAAGATCCAGAGACCTTCCTCTTCAAGTTTGACATCCTCTGTAAGAGCTATGACTACACAACTAATGCCCATAGGCTGAAGTTGTTTCTGTCAACTCTTAAAGAGGCTTCTCTAAGGTGGTTCATAAGCCTCGGAGCTAATGTTGTAGAAAATTGGAACGCTATGAACAACATGTTTCTTTCCAAATATAAAGAGTACTATAGAGGATAGGATTTAAAAGGGGATGGTATCTTCAAGATGTCGCAAAAAGAGGATGAAACATTGGAAGACTATGTTTCCAGGTTTATGTTTAACCTGTAGCACAACACTCAACACCAGTTGAATGAGGAATCACAGAAGCATCTATTCCTCAAAGGTGTCAATGATGGGAGAATAGAAGCCTTGGACCTTATGGCTGGTGGGGACATCACTCAGAAAAACTGGCAGATATCAAGACCGTATGTCTAAATTACTCAAGAGCTGCAGTAAAAAAGGGAAGAGAACTAAGGGACCTACATCATAAGACAAATGGCTCCAGAGTGTCTAAGATAGAGTTGTCCAACCTCTTATCTATTTTCAACCAGGACATTATCAATGACGTGGCCACTCTACTGGACACCATGCAAGCTCAAAGGAAGAAAGAGGATACAGAAGCTATGTTGGCTGAATTCTGCTCCCACTGTAAAGAGAAGAAAAGAAACTGTAAGTGCAAAAATGTTGCATCTATAGACACTACCTCAATTCCCATGGAGTTCAAGGAAATAAATGAGGAGAATGGAGAGGTCTTTTACGTGGCTCAAAGGTGACCATGGGCCCAGAGACAAGGTATGCCTCAAGACCCCCTAAATCATTTTGGTTATAATAATAATATTAGTAATCAGTGGCAGAATCAAAACCCCCACAATTCTATTCCTCAAGGATAGAATTGGAATAATAACTGGCATAACCAGCAGCCACAGAACAACCAAAATTTTTAGCAGCCTCCGTATAGCCAAAACTTTCAACAATAGTTTAACCCATACCAGCAACAGTTTAACCAGTACCAACAATAATTTAACCCTTACCAACAGCCGTAGCAGAATAACCAATGGAAACCACATGGTAAATGGAAACAACAACCTCAGTGGGGACCCAATTAGCCTAATCAGTAGCAAGCTATCATGCCTCCACCTCATCAACAAGCTATTATGCCTCTTCCTCCTGCAACCAATAATAGTCCTCAGAAACCACAACTGCCTGTGCAAACAAATCCAAATCCTAATAACAAGTAGCAGGCTTATTCACTACAAGTGAATGACATCCAACTAAGATCAGGGACCACATTGCCTGAATCAAGAGCACCCATAATAACCAATGTTTCTGATACTGAGGAATTTTTTGACAATCAAAATACTATTGTGCCACCTGTTACACTACCTGTTCCAGTTGAGAAAATTCCACCTTACCTGCAAATATTGGCCCAACCTTTAGAAACCCCTAAAGAGAATCCTATAGCAACTGATTTGATTGACCAACTAAAACAAATGACTATCCAAATACCATTATTAGATGCCCTCAAGGAAATTCCAATTTATAATAAAGCAATCAAGGAAGCCTGTATCAAGCAACCTGGTAGGAAAAAGAAAGATCCTGATACTGTCCATGTTCTTGGGCAGCTTTCTGACCTTATGATTAGTAAATCCTCAATTCTTAAATACTTTGATCCTGGGAGTCTAGTGGTTACCATTCGCATTAATGGTATGCAAATATAGAATGTCCTGGTTGATTTAGGGGCCTCTATTAATGTTATGACTATGGATGTGTTGTTAAGATTTAGTATCATTGGGTTGAGGGAAACACCAACCATTCTCCAGTTAGCTGATAACTCCACTATCAAACCAAATGGTATGGTGGAGGATATTGTTGTCACACTAGATTCCTTTGACTACCTCTCATATTTCATTATCTTGTCCCCCAAAGCAACACTAGGAGGGTATCCATTAATCCTAGGAATGCCTTGGTTAGCCACAGCAGATGCTTGCATTGCATGTCACTCAGGAAAAATGACCATATTTGATGGTATTAATACCAAGAAATTAACTATGTATTCTCCAGCCAAACCCCAAGCTGAACTTGACCAAGCTGCCTGGCTGGATCTAGGAGATGCTCCCCTCGAAGCCAATTTAGTACAACAGCTTATGGTTATTGGTAGAGATCCATTAATGGCCTCGCAGGAGGATGATGACATACTAGTGGTGATCCTTAAAGACCAGTATGGCTCTGAAGAACCCTCATGTCATGTCCCTAACTATTCCCTACAAACCATATTGCCCAAGAAGTCCTTGTCTAAGTTTCTTGTAGCACCTAATTATCTCCATACTTTTTTGCCCCATTAAATAAAGTCGCCTTCATTTGCAGAGGTTCTTATGTTGGATAAAGTTAAAAGAGTAGAGATTTCCTTAGGTAAGGAATTGAATGTCAATACGAATCTCACTGAATCTCAAATGTCTATCCTTCTCCATCTTTTAGAAAAGAGTCAGCAAGCTTTTGCATGGGACTATACTGACATGAAGGGACTTGACCAAAAATTGTGTACCCATAAGATCTATATCAGTCTTGAGTCCAGACCTATTAGGCAAGTTCAAAGAAGAATAAACCCTTCATTAAGAGATGTAGTAAAGGCTGAATTGCAAAAACTCCTCCAAGTTGGCTTTATATATCCTAGTTTTGACAGCTAGTAGGTATCCCCTCTTGTAATTGTCCCCAAGAAAGGTGGAAAATGGTGATTTTGTGTGGACTATAGGGAGCTTAATAAAGCAACCAAGAAAGATCACTTTCCATTACCCTTTATTGACCAAGTACTTGACAATCTTGCTTGCAAGAAGTATTTTTCATTCCTGAATGGTTTCAGTGGCTACAACCAGATCCAGATATCACCAAAAGACTGGGATAAAACAACGTTCACCTGTCCATGGGGAACATTTGCTTATTTTGTTTTGTCATTTGGATTATGTAATACACTTGCTACTTTTCAGAGGGCAGTAATAAGTATTTTCTCTGACATTGTTGTTGATTATGTTGAAATATACATGGATGATTTCACTGCATATGGAAATACATTTGAAGAATCTCATGATAATTTGGGAAAATTTCTTAAAAGATGTTAGTACTAAAACCTCTCACTTAATTGTGAGAAGTGTTATATGATGATGGAGGAGGGAGTTGTTCTAGGGCATTACCTCTCATCATTTGGTATCCAGGTTGATCCTGCAAAGATTGCAGTCATCATTACACTCCCAACTCCAGCAAAGCAGAAGGATGTTCAAAGTTTTCTTGGTCATGCTGGGTACTATAGGAGATTTATCAAGAACTTCAGCCAACTTGCCACCCCATTGTACAATCTGTTGAAGAAGGAAGTAGAATTTGTGTGGACATCTGACTATGAGCTATCATTTCAGTGGTTGAAAGATGTGTTGACAAAGACCCCTATTCTTAGAGGACCTAACTAGAATATTCCCTTTCATATCCAAACCAATGCATCTGACTATGCCATTGGGGTAGTGCTGGGATAGAAAGAAGGTATAATTAAGCATGCTATTTATTACATAAGCAAAAATTTGCAAGGTGCTAATCTAAATTATACTGTTAGTGAGAAGGAACTGCTTGCTATAATCTATGCACTAAATAAATTTAGATATTACATAACTGGTTATGAAGACTTTGTTTATACTGATCACTCAGCAATCAAATACTTGATGAGTAAACTCGCCATTTTTGGTAGGTTAGCCCTCTGGTTACTCCTCATGTAGGAGTTTGATATAAATATCATTGATAAACCAAGAAAAGCTAATGTAGTGCCTAATTTCCTCTCTAGATTACAAGTACCTGATGATCCTATAGAAATTGATGACAACTTCCCAGATGAGCACCTATTCTCTATTGCAACTTACAATCTATGGTATGCTGACACCGCCAACTACCTTGCTACAGGATGAACACCACCTCATTTTTCACCGTGTGAACATCGGCTACTAGTTGAGAAGAGTTTCAAATTTTCATGGATCTCTAGATTTATGTTCTACACAAGTCCTGATCAAGTCACCCACAGATGTGTTCACAAAGATGAGACCTATGACATCCTTCGAGCATGTCATGATGAGCCATGTGGTGGCCATTTTTCTAGAAAAAGGACAGCATACAAGGTGTTGACAACTGATTATTACTGGACTACATTACATAAAGATGTAGCTAAGCATACTAGGCACTATGACCGATGCCAACTGATGGGATGTCCCACCAAGTTTGATGAAATGCCCCTACAGCCTCAAGTGGTGGCAACACCATTTGACAAGTGGGGCATTGACTTTATTGGTCCCATTGTTCCATCTTCACATGGTAAGTCTTATATCTTAGTATGCACTAATTTCCCCACAAAATGGGTTGAAGAAAAAGCCATGAGGCATGCAAGGGATCATAAGGTAGAAGAGTTTCTCTATGAGTTTATTTTTACTAGGTTTGGTGTGCCTTGAGAAATAGTAACATATCAAGGGGCACAGTTCACCTCTAATCTTATTTTTGAATTGATGAATGAGTACATGGTGAGGCATGGTAAATCTTTACCATACCATTCTCAAGCCAATGGGCAGGCTGAGATCACAAATTGGGAAATAGAGGTCATTCTGACCAAAAGAGTTGTTGTACACAAAAAGATTGGGGCACTCACCTTCCTGAAGCCATATGGGCTTACCGAACAACTTGGAAAACCACTACTGGATTTACTCCCTTTAAGTTGGTTTATGGAAAATTTGCATCCATGCCTATTGAGTTTCACCATAAGAATCTCAGGATGGCATTGGAATTAGCCATTAACCTGAACAAGGCATAAGAGGACATGCTCTTGCAGTGCAATGGATTGGATGAATATAGGAAATCTGAACTTCACAACACAAAAATGATACAGAAGCATCACAAGAAGTGGAAAAACTGATTCATCAAGTATAAGAAGTTCTCCATTGGTTATTGGGCTTTTCTCTATGACTTCCGCTATCAGCATACTCCTGGAAATTTTTAGACACATTGGTTAGGGCCCTATAAAATAGTCTCAGTTTTTTATATTGGTGTCATCCAGCTATCTACAATTGATCCTGTCAGATTCAAACTCCTTGTAAACGGGCATCAACTTAAGATATATCACAAGCCTATGAGTCGTCAAAAATTCCTGTAGCAGTTCCAATAGAGCTTAGACAATTCCTCTCCTCCAGTTGAAGCATCTGGGTCTTCCACCCAGATTTCTGCAAAGCTATGATTTTATCCCAGCTTCCATAATAAACATTTCACTCCCATGATTTTCTTTCTCCGCAATAAAAATCCACATCACCTCCCCTCTCTTCCATGTGTCCATATTGCAGCATCACTCCATCAGTGTGTGTCATAGAACATCACACTCTTCCTCTAGCACCTCTCAGGTTAGTAACACGTACTTTTGCACATATATTATTTTATTCATTTATTATTTTGAAAAGAGTGTTCTTTTTCTTTTTCTTATTCTTGCACGCAATGACTTGGTGGGACCCATGCCTTATATTTAGTTGGGGGGAGGGGTTATTTAATTCATGCTTGTTTCAATATTTCCAAATCAATTTTAGTATGCAGAAGGCAAACTTAATTTTTTTCTTGTCTTTTCACGGTGACCACCATCATGTGGGACCTTATATGTCCTTCCTTGATTAAGTCATCATGATTTGAAAGCAATTTAAAGTTAAGGTTCACTTAATAATGGCATTTTTGCAAAATTTTTGGGTGGCGGACCTTAACACGTGTGAATGTATTTATGAAAAACACTCAAAATAATACTTTCTTGCGTAGAATTAAAAGCTATTTTTTACTTCAGTTTTTCTCATAAAAAAATATCTTGCGTCCATAAGAAGGCCTGCATTTTCTAGTTTTATGTAGCGACTGAACAGCTCCTGCAGAGCCAATTTTTTTATCATTTTCAATGGGTAGAGACCTTCAGAGGCATGAGCCTATAGATCATCAAGTGTTACTTGGGGACCCAGCCACCTTTGAATTATTTCAGAGACAAGGATGGTTGGATTACTACTTAAGCCTTAATGGCTTCGATCAAGAAATTGCTTTTCAATTTCTGAATACTTTGAACAATGGGTTTGCAGTAGTGAAGGTTCTAAGGATTGAATTATTAGAAGACATCATGGTGGAAGTTTCAATGTTTCCACAGGAAGGAGAAAAGTGGAGTAAGGATATTGACTTGTGCTCAGCCAGGGCACAATTTACCCTACATAGTAACCCACAGTTGGATATTTATAAGAAGCAGGGCACTTCAAGAACATCATTACCCATGGATTTTTTGCATCCAGATACATTTATAATATCCTACTTCACCTATGAGGGTCATTACAAGTACCTGCATGGATTGTATTTCAAGATTTTGAGCACCCTCTGCCATGAAAACTGGTCAATAAACTTACCTAGTTTTCTCTTTAATACTGTGAAAAAGAAAGCATCTTTTGTTCAGTTAGGAAAAGCTCAATCTATTTCCCATCACTGTTTAATTAAGCTAGTTGTAGAAAGGGAGTTAATTAAACAGTTAATTGGGACTTGGGAAGAATTCTTGGCCATGGAAGAATTAGAACCTAGGGTGGTTGGCCCTAGAGGCCAAGGTGTAGGTAGTAGGGTTAATATGGAAATGGGGGTTCATAAATTAATTCATAAAACAAAACCCATTCCTGAAGCATCCTCTTCTAGACCTACCTTATCTAGGAAAAGAGCCTACAAAGATAGTACTCCTGATGTTGATAAAAAGAAAGGAAAAACAAGGGAAGATGATGCCACTTTTGATACTTCACCATTTGAGGAAATTAGGTTTTTTGTTATGAAGGATAAAGGTAAAACCATAGATACAGAGGGTATGACTCCAGAACAGCAACCAAATGATAATGAAAATGTGGGTAAGATACCTGAGGAACCCTTGCCTTCTCCCAAAGAGGCGATGCTAGAAGAACCTCCTATATCCATTATGGAGGAGGTGTCCTCCAGCGGGAAGAAATGCAAGGAACCTATGAGCTCTTTTCAAACCCCTATTAGGAAAAGTGCTAGACTTTCT
This sequence comes from Thuja plicata, assembly GCA_018584345.1. Taxonomy (NCBI): domain Eukaryota; kingdom Viridiplantae; phylum Streptophyta; class Pinopsida; order Cupressales; family Cupressaceae; genus Thuja; species Thuja plicata. The sequence continues at coordinate 908,769 of MU224445.1, forward strand.
GCTAGTACTAGTAAAGCAAACAAAACCCCTGATTCAATTATAAATGTTGAATCCTCTGAATTTGCAGAGGAGTCCTCTTTGGAGGCAATGGCTTCAAAAAGAACAGATAGTGATACCCTAGCTCACGTCATGGATGATGAAGCTATAGCTGATCCACAAGTTGAATACATCCTTGTAGATAGTGATAAGGATTCTATAGAAGCGGAGGGATTTTTAAATAACTCTGTCGGGCAAGATTCTGATGACAGTTTAGAGAATCTTCCCCCTAATGAATTTCCTATAGTGGATGAGGACATTATTGAGGAAGTGTTTGAACAATTGAACAAAGATGGATTGAACACACTAGTTAGGGCAGCTGAGTCATCCCAAGAGGATGATTTGATGAAAAACCTTGTCATTTGGAAAGGAAAAGCTTCCATTGATGAATCCTGCCAATAAGATGATTTAGTGAAAACTAGTGACAAAGGAAAAGGGACTACTTCCACTGAAAATGAGGAAGTAAAGGTCCCTCAACCTACATCTATGTGGATTAATATTATTCAACAAGAACCCATGCCACCACCAGATTTATCCACACTGTTAGCAACAGGATTGAGTTTGTACCAAAATTTCACAAGGGAAAAGACACAATGGGAACTAGAGACAGTAAAACTGAAAAGGATAATTGAGGAACAGGCTTGTCAACTTGAACATAAAACAAATTAGATTGTAGTATTGGAGAGGAGAATTGAGTAGATCATTGAATTGATTCTTGCAGCAATGGCATGTAGGTCACCTTCTCTAGTTTATGCATTGTTCCTTAAGGAACAATTTGTTAACTTTCAATTGACAAGGATTGTAGAGGGATTAAATTCTTCTATTTCTACACCTCACAAATTTTATGATGCCTTCCAATCAGCACCCATGCCCCTCAAGAACCTATTATGTGAATTATATTTTCACAATCTAGCTGTGCCAGACAATAGATATTGTAATTCACTTCTTTACATGGGGGATGTTCAGTTGAGGGCAGTAATGTCATAGATTTAGAATGAGATCAGGAGATAGCATTAGGCTCTACCATATAGAGAAAGTGAGATTGACACACCCCTCATGATGAGACCTTAAATTCAGAGTTCTAGGCAGACTTTCCTTGATTGGATCTCAATCACAATGAATCCTAGTGGGTCTCGCAAGGTTCTTCCAGTCATAGAGCAGGTATACATAGATTGGGAACAACATTCGTCATAATATATTGAGGCCACAATTATAGCTTATAGATAGAGGTGGATACGGATGCCCCATGACTTAAAAATCTAGGAGCCTCATTCTCCACAAAATTTAACTCTTTCTATTCGCCAAGCCCCATGGTTTTTAATGTTTGGCCGAACACAACTACATTATTGGATGCCCTTAAAGTTTCAACCTCCTATCCTCCTATAGCCTTTACTGGCAGTAAATGAAAGTGCAGAAGACCATGATATGGTTTAGGAAAGATAGAGGTGGGACAAGCTTTGGGACAACCATGGATATTTCAACTATGTTGTTGATGAACCAGGTGAGAAGACCGCCAGCAACCTAAGGCTTAGGGCCAGGATCTGTAATTTCATGATTTCTAGGTACCAGCAACAATGCAATTGGGGGGAATGATGAGCCTCTAAAAAGGATAGCTTTTCCATCTTGTTTACTTTCTTTTTCAATAGTTTTCTTTCAAAATAGAGACTTTAAACTTATGGTTTTATATATTTTATATATGTAAGAACATAAGTAGGTAAAATGGATGGTAAAGACATGATGTAGTTTGCTTAGAAATGATGGATAGAAGTTGTAGGATATAAGTAGTTGCATGCTAAATAAATAATCCTATCTCCTACGCTATGTTTAAGGGTAGTCTCCTTCCTATAGCCGAATGTTGTGCAAGAAGATCAAATGGAAACTAACACTTCTTTCTTAGTATTAAAATGATAAAATATATTTATGTATCAGAAGTTATGTATGTTAACCATTTTGTAGGAACCAAGTCATGGTGCATTCAAGAATACTAGCATGGTGTTGAAGTAGTTAGCAACAACCATTACCCACAGATGCACCAGCATAAAACAAGGAATTGAGTAAAGTGGTTGAGGAAGGGCATGTCACAGGACTTTTGCAGAGGAACAAGTCAATTTAGTTCCTGAGTAGACACCGCAAGTAGATCTAGACCACTGCATGATATATTCTAGGAAGAACTTGATAAATTTTTGTTGATGTTAGATATTTTCTATTATGAGCATGTTGTATCCATTAGTGATCCTCATTAATGGAGTGATCCTATATTTAGGGAGTAGTGTAGTTTCTCTTTAGATAAGTCAACTTTTGTAGTTCTCAAAAGGAGGGAGCTGGTTGATATAATTTTTGGAATAGACATTGTAGCACTATTTTTACTTTCCAAGTATATTTTCTCCATGAATGAATAGAGTGCATAATTTGAGTTTCAATCTCTTATCTTGATTGCATTTCTATTCACTCATCCAAGGGGGCCCACTTGGTGAGTGAATCATTTCATTAGATTAGAATTTATTTCCTTGTTCATTAACAAGTAAATAGAACTCTATTGTTCCTGCAACCACTAGTAACAGAACTGTTGGACTGTTCATGCAGCATAGGCGAATAGAGTAACCCCTATTCATGATTACTATTTTCTTAGGGTAATTGCATTCACTTGAGATAGTATAGATTCTTGAAGCATAATGTATTTCAATTCGATAGGTTTAGCCATGAGAATCGAGAAGGTTTGAAGCATATACTTTGCAAATACCATTCCAAGTTTACGTCCCTGGTCAATAATTAAATGAGACTAAATAATCTACTTAGCAGCCAATTAGGGTGTCCAATCCTGAAATAGCAATCCAATGATATGTGTTTCTAAGACAATTGTTTATCCAAGCACCAGGTATACTAATCTCTATTCCATTTTAGGGGAACTTAAAACACTAATGGTAAGTAGACGACATTGCTTGCGTATCATGAATCCACTTTCTACCAAGTAAGATATTATATGCAAGGGGTCCAGCATCAACTATTTGAAATAAAATATCTTTTTCAAAAGGGCCAATCCTAATAGGAAGGAAGGCCAACCCCTTGGAACCTATTTATAACCCATCATAGGCTTTGATGGTGATCCTTTTCCTGGTATCTATGACTTTTTCAGAATAACCCAACTCTTTCAAAAGATTAAAGGAATAAATATTAAGCCCAACACCTCCATCTATCAACACGTGCCTAACATGGGTTTTATGAATCATGAACTTAATATAAAGAGCAAGATTGTGTGGATGGCCCAAAGCTTTATCATCATCCTCTTAAAAAGTAAGGTAATGAGGGCTAGCAATGTGATTAACCATGTTCTGGAATTTATCGACATCTAAATTGTTGGGGACATTCGTTGCGTGCAAAGCATCCACAAGGACTTGTTTGTGTCTTGGAGACAACTCTAAAAGCTCAAAGATCAAAATCTAAGCTGGGGTTCTTTATAACTGATCAACAAGATTATAGTTTGATGAAGGATCAATTGTTGGCTTTGAGGTGACATTCTTGGATGCCACTTGCTTTGGTTTGTTTGACTGACTGGAATTGGGTCCTCTAATGACAATGGGACCTTGACTTTGTGTGACAGCATTGAGATTTTGTGACGAAGCTCCAGAGTTGGGACCCCTTAGCACCACGACGAGCTCTTCATCAAAGACAGGAGGAGAGTCCACGTCTAGATCATAACCATAGGAATCTTTTCCCCTCATCATGTTGACATTTTCTTCTACAAATTCTAGCATGTTGATAGTATTCTCTGCATCTGTGTAGGTGTAATTGATCTCATCTTTTCCACTCTTAGGTTTAGAGGTTTCCCCCTTCTCATACTTGGGAAAAGGTTCTTGGAATTCCTCATGATCGGTGTTGGTGTTCAATCCATCTATCGTAAGTTTTTCATTCTCAATGAGATCTTGAATAATTTGCTTGAGTTTGTAACAGTTTTAATGTTATGTCCAATACCATTGTGAAACTTGCAAAATGCCTTCTCACCCCACCAATGTGGCTTAACGTCAGGTATATTATGCTTCACAGGATCTTGAGGATGTGCAAGATTGTTGGAAATGAGTGTTTTCAAAATATCCTCATATGAATCACCAAGTTTTGCAAATTGACATTTTTCTTTCTTAGGCTTATCTTGGTATCTTGTCTTTCTCTCTTGTTGCTTATCATTAACCACTGGTTTATTATTATTCTAGTGTGAGTTCTTCCCTTTATCCTTGTTAGAATTGTTACTATTTTGACCATTGTTGTTGTTATTTCCATGTTTGGTCAAAATTCCTTGTTCTTTTAAAACATCCTCAATCCTACATGTGGTTTCAACCATGGTATCAAAGGAATCAAAAACCATTTTTCTAACTTCATACCGCATTTTGGGAACCAAGTTGCTAACAAGGATATCAATCTTCTCATTTTCTGGAATGGTCCTAGAATATCGAGAGCACTATCGTCTCCACCTTTGCAAGAAAGTAACAAAGGATTCCCCTTGACTTTGTTTTAAATTGCATAAGTCCAACATAGTGATTGATCTTGAGAGGTTGTATGCAAAGTGTTGAACAAATCTATGAACAAGCTCCTTGAAATTCTTAACCGGGGGAGTTATATTGGTGAACCATTCCATTGCTTGACCCTTAAGACTCCTTGAGAACAATCTCATGAGGTATGAGTCATCTTGATGGAACTCAAAACTTGTGGTATAAAACTGGCGTGCATGATCATGTGGATCTCCATTCCCATCATATTTGTCATATTGGGGGATTTCAACCTTTCTAGAAAACTCTTTCATGTTAACACTCTTGTCAAAAGGATTAGGAAAAATTGAGTCTAGTGATAAAGAATTCTTAGGTGCTAACAATTTTTCCATCTTGCTCTTCATTTGTTTGATATCCTCTTCTTGAGATGGATCCCACCTCTTGATCTTTTTGTCCACATAGGGGACTCTAGCACCCTTGTTTATTAGACTCTCTAGGAACTTGTCTTTATTTTTCTCTAAATACTTCTCCACATACTGATGAAAAAGTGGTTTTTATTGCATTCTCATGAAGTCTTGGGAGCTGCAGTCAAAATTTGAGCTACTACCCCCATATTGTGAACCATGATGAGCATGTTGTGAAGGTTGCCTTGAGTTCCTAGGAGGTGTTCGTCTCCTATAATGATCATGTCTTGAGGCCCTTCTTCCTCTAGGGCTAGGAGATCGTGATGGAATTCTTGAATGTCTCCCACTTTGTGGAGTCTTAGGAGGAGTGGATAGATGAGAGTTGTTCCCACCACTAATATACATGTTATTAAATTGATCATTGAGTTGCTGAGCCAAGAGTCTATCTTGTTGCTCTTGAAAGGATTTATTTTCAATTTCTACCAAAGTCTGTCTCTCCAACTCTAGGAGTCTAATTTGTTCTTCCTTTGTAGCTTGTTCATCTAGGAAAGCTTTCTTTTCATGCTCAATCCTCTTGAGTCTCTCACTCATGTATCCTGAAGATGTCTTGAGTGGTAAACTTGGTCTTTAATTTCTAAACAAGTTGTTGGTATAGGTTGTATTAACATGAATGTCATAAAGTTCATCCTCTTGGTTCTCATGTTCTGATAACTCATCTTCATAAGCTTGTCTCTTACCTCTTTTTATCTCAGCCTTTTGGTGTGCATCTAGATATCTTGTTGAGATAAGGGGTGAAGTTGGTCGACCATTATGAGAGGAACCACTAAATGAAATAGCATCTCTATGCTTTGCAATTATGTCACAAAGACATTTATCCATGTCTTCCCTCTCTCTCTGAGTCATTGTGTAACTCATATCCATAGAAGAGTGAGAAGATGCTAAGGGAGTACGTGTATGCACCCTAAAATGATCACACATTAGTAAAAGAGGGGCAAATGTATGCACCCTAAAATGGTCGCCTAGACTATGGGCACCCATTTATCAATTTATCAAATTCCTGAATCAATGCTTTGCAACATTTTTAATTCAAATAAATTTCCTTGATCAAATTGTAATTAATTCAATTATTTCAATATTTTCTAAGGTTTGATCATTTTTATTTAATTAAAATATTTAATCTCCCTTTTAATTAAATTAAATTTATCTTATTTAATTAAATTAAATTTCTCCCTTTTAAATAAAAAAAATCATCTTATTTAATTAAATTAAATTCCTCCCATTTAATTAAATAAATTTCTTCTAATTTATTTAATTAAAAGAAAACCCCTCTTTTAATTAAATAAATAAAAAATCCCCACTTAAAGCTCTTATTTAGATGAAAAAGGAAATAAATTAAATAAAAATCCCTTTTTCTTCACATCTTTCTAAGTGGTGGGCTTTTTACTTTTAATGAGCACATGGATCAATCAAGGTTTAATCTCCACCATTGTTCATTTCTTTTTGCCTCTTAATCTCAACCGTTCACTTTCCTATAAAAGGAAACCTCTCCTCATTCTCATATAGAATTTTTAGGTATTGTTATGTTGCAGGTTTGGAGAGCAATTTTGGAGGAGAATTTGAGCACTTGAGCTTGGATATTGCAACTTCTCTCTTCTTTTCTTCTTCTTTCATGCCCCATGACAATCCATTTAGATTAATTTTGCACTTGCATATTGGATTAAATTCATATTTTCTTTCATAGATTAAGATTGCATATTTCTTTTCATAGAATGATCATGCATTGTTATCATTTAGATTAATTTCCTCTTATAATTTGCAATCATATAGAATAGTTGTCATTTTCATGCATTGATTCTCTCATTTCATGGTGTACTTGCAAGGGCACAACTAGGTCAATCTGAGGGCCTTCATCAGAAACCTTTACACTCCATGACTAGGGAGCTATGAATCAATATTTGAGGCCTCATTCTTGAGCAACCTTGAATGGAATGATTCATAGAAGTATGACACATTTTTAGCACACATTTTTGGCACCCACCATGGGAAAACCCACCTTTACATGCTAGTTTTTGTTAGTTTTGGAGCTAACCCTCTTGTGCAGATTTACTTAGAGATGAAAACCCTAGATTTTCAAAGATTTGATCATATCTCCTAAATGGCTTGGATTTTTAGTTTGAACTTGTTTTTGTAGGTTAGCGACATATTAGAGAAGCTTCAGTAAAAAATTTAGAATTTTTTGAAGTATTTTGAATTTTTAATAATTTTTTCTTTATTTTCATAAAACCTTAATTTTTGGAACAAATCAGCATATTTTTTGGACATTTTTACATTTTTAGAAAGGTATTTAAATTCTACAGAGGGTCCATTATTTTTGTTTTAAATTTGGATGCAATATCATAGCTCATTTAATCAATTTATGAAAACTAGTCTATTTTGGGAAAATGGCTCCCTAAGGCACAAATGAAAAGATCTTTTTAAAATTCTGACATTTTTGGAAAGCTCTCTATTTTTCTAACAGGGGTCTCTTTTCTGCATTTAGGGTTTGGGATCCAAATTCATGTCATATAGGTCCAATCTTATTGACTAGGTCAAAAATCAAAATTAAAAAAGGGCATTTAATGATTAGCTTGCACTTATTTTGTTGGAATTATATTGGAATGATGTACTGAGAGGGGAGGGGTGAATCAATACCTCTAAAAAAAATTTTGGTTAGCCCATTAACCCTTAATCATTAGTTTCTAAATTATCTTATCTAACTGTTCATCTTTCTTTATGCATATGCAATCATATCATAAGTTCTTTTTAGTATGTAACCATAATAGAAACATTCATGAAAATAGATAACACATGACACAAGATATGATATCGTAGAAAACTCCTGTTAGGAAGTAAAAACTGTGATGGAGATTGTTACCCACAAGACTTCACTATTTGCAGATAAGAAGGGGCCGGTTAAGGCTTACAATTGGTCACTTCTCATGACCTACCCTTTTAGAAGTATTACAGTGGAGACCTGTTAAGATCTACTTTGTTTGAAGCTTTAGTAACACTGTTAAGTGTGCACTCTGTTAAGAGATTTGTAAAGAACTGTTAAGTCCACCTTCTACAAAAAGATTTTAGATGTGATGCACTTGTTAGAATGAAACTACACAAGTCTTTGATATGATGATGTATGCAATCTTCAACTGCTGATAACAGATCCAATTAAGCTTCATACATATAAGTAATCATCCTTCCATGATTGAATAATGCCTTTATCTGCTTGTTGGTAGCCTCTGTGTGTTCTTGACAACTGATGTGTTCCATTTTTGAACTTTGCATGAATTCTAGCTTCTGCTCCTTAGATGCTCTACGTGGCTATCAACAATAATGAATTCATAACTCACAATTGAGTTTGAACGTCTATTTACACTAGATTTAGGTTCACTTCTTGATTCATGCATCGCAAGTTAACTCTAGATCCAAGGTTTACAACTTGACCTTGATCTTTAGTTAGATATGTTTTAGATCCATTAAGATGCTTTAAAACATTTACATAAAGCTTTCTTGACCCTCAAGTTATGATTTAAAACAAATTAAAACTCTATAAATAGAATTGCATTTCTTTATCTATTGTGTAAAAATCAGATCCACAATTTGCAGGTTCTCTAACTGACTGTCAGTTCTGATGATCGGTTTTCTTGGTCGTCGGTGTTCCTTTCTTGAACTTGTTGTCGGGTATGCCTTTTCTGTTCCTATCAGGTTTGTTCTAAGAATTGTGTCACCGGTGATGCTTGTTGATTCTATACTTAGCATTTTTCATGACCTCTGTGTTCTGTCGGGTATGCTCGATGTTCGCCAGTAATGCTTGAAGTCTTCCGGTGATCTCTGTTAAATTTTTTCACTGTGTACTAATGGAAAAATAATGTCATCAATCTCCCCCTTTGACATTAGTATCAAAAACATGATATGTGCAACATATTGAGTGTATTAGTATGTACACCTTTGTATACTCCTTCCTTAGTCATTTGAATGACTCCCTCTATGTATATGCTGATAAGTGTAAGTATATATACATATCCTTATGTATTTTTCTTTTCCTCTCTTTTTTTTTTGATATATATATATTGTACATAACTATATACATTTCCTTTCCTCCTTTACTTACAACTTTTTAAAAAGGTGGGAATGTGAGGACTTGATCTCCTCCATCATCTTTTCCCATTTCTCCTTCAGCATTTCTAGAGCCATGTGCTCTAGTGAAATCCTTACATGTATGTCATAGATGTTTTTTACTACAGACATCTTGGGGGTTGCTATAAGATTTCTAGCATTAGAAATATGTTGCTATAAAATAGTAAGATTGGGCAGAATATGTGCCTGCAGTTCAGTAATCTCACCTTTAAGTTGTGTTTCAGCATCCCATATTTATTGCCTTAGCCTATTCACCTCTATGATAGTTTTATGATGTTCCTTTATACTTTCGACATGTGAGGTTAGGCTTTGTGCACTGATTGTGACAATATGATCTATTTCTGCTAGTTTGTCACTATTTTCTTTTGCAAACTTCTCCAGTGTGCACATCTTTTGAACTAAGGTGATTGCTTCAACAATCATTGGATCTAATTCTTCAGTGAGTTCTGAGAGCTTTACCTTGTTCAATGCCACTTCTTGGCTGATTTTATCAATTAACTTAAATTGATATTTCTTTTCTGCTTGTTCTTCCATTGCTTGCTCTGCATCTATGCCTTGCTCTGTGATGGCGTCGGTAAGAACAACAATTTGTTCCTTTACTGTTGCATTTGCTTCAAGTGTAACTTCAGGAACAAGTTTTTGGAGTATCTCTTTTGCTTTGTCAAGTGCCAATGTTTCCCTATGCTCTTGTATCATTTTATTTTGTATGGATTTTCTCTGACATAGCACTCCAAACTCTTGAAGTTTGTCATTGTCTAAAGTGGTAATATCCCAGTTTGGAACTTCAATTACTTCATCTAGTGTGACAACCAAGATTTCTTTCTTTACTATTTTATTTTTCTTCTTCTTTGGCTGGGTGGTAGATTGATGTACCACCATCTACAAAGCGTGAGATTGGGTTGACTTGGTGGGTGAGTGTCAAGAAGATGAGGCATCCTTTTGTATTTGTTCTATGTCGACCAGCCGGTTTGGTGAAGACATCTCCTCATGTGCCTTGGGTGTATCAACAGATGTATCTTATTTAATTTTGATACCTTTATCCTTCTTGTTTCCTTCACTTTTATCTTTTTCTTCAACCTATCTCAATGTATCATCAGTTTTGTCATCTGTCTCTTTGTTTTGATCTTTTGATACATTTTGCTGATCATCGGTTGCATCTTTCATTTCTGTATCTGTATCCTTGGGAGTTTTTGATGCAACTTTGTTTTCATATATACCCATATCCTTGGGTATATTATCATCTTTCTAAGATGATTTATCCTAACTTGAATAAATATCAATAGCATTTATTAATATATTCATGTTGGTCGGGGTATTGACTATTGCAGTGTCAATAGTTGTGTCCTGTCTATTGGTGTTTCCCTTTGTAGCATTGATGTCTTCATCTTTTTGAACTTCTACTGTAGGGTCTTGTCCTGTAATGGAATTGAAAATGTTGTCTAACCATGTTTCATTATTTATATCAACATCTAAGTTACCTTTTATTGACAATTCTTCTTTAGTAACTTCTTCATCCTCTATGTTGATGTGGATGGGGCTTGCAGTTTCTTGATCATTTTCACCATCTTTTGGCCAGTCTTCATCTATAGTGTCAGTCTAATTTTTGTCCTGTGATCTGTACCTCTTCAATCTCTAACTTAACTGTTGAGTTATCTATTTTGGTGATAGGTTCCTTTTCCTGTCAGCTCTCCTCATCAGGATTGAGTATCTCACTCCATATTTTATGAGTGTCTTGTTCTAGCTCTATAAGTTTCTCTTTAAGAAATTTATAAGCTCTAAATTTGGGTGAGAATATTTTTGTATATTTATCCATGAATTCATTTATTTATTCTCTTGTTGATTCAGGAGGTAAAAGAGAGACCAGTACTCTTTCTCTTATCCTCTTCTCCTCATGGAGTGCAAAAGTGAATCTAGAAGACATTCTATCTAATAGTTCTTGTGGAACATCATGTGTAGTGAATTACAGTGGGACATAGTAATGTTTGCACAACTTAGAAATAAGTGCATCTTCAATCTTATTATGTTCTATAGTGTCCCATCTTAACCATTTTCTTATCTTAGGATGACCAACAGATGCAGCTTAAAAAATATACTTACATATTTCATCAATGTCTTCAGTTGGTGATGAAACCTTTGTTGTTTCCTTTTCTTGTTTTATAGTGTCAGGTTCACCCATAGTTGAATCTTATAATTCCTCATCAATATGAACATATTTCCTCCTCTTGGCAGGTGCCCTTACTAGTTTTTTTCCCTTTGGTGTGACAGGTTTCCTTTTATATACCTTTCCTTTCACCATGGGAGATGGAATTGCATCCTGTGTTGTTTGGCTTCTTGTTCTTGATTTCTTAAGTGGAGGTGGAGGTGGTGAATCGGACTTCTCTTCCTCTGATTCATTTGGCTCTACTATATCACCGATGAGAAGCTGATCCTCGATGAGTTCCTCCTTACCCTATTGTTTCTCTTCACCTTCTCCTTCTTCTCCTTCATAAGATATTTTAAAATTCTTTTTCAGATTCTTTACCATTCCTTTTGACTGTTTTATAGCCTTCTTGACAACAAGATTTTATTTAATCTTTAGTTTGGCCTCTTCATAGGTACCAAATCTTAATTGCTTCTTGTCAATGGGTTCATTTAATAATGCCTGAATGCATTCATTTGCTAATCCTATTTTGATTTCATATTCCAACTTTGAAAGCCATGATTTCCTTGGAACTATAGCTTGTATGTATGTGAAATCTGTATCCACCATGAAACATATTTCTTCTCGGTGTTCCTCTATTAGATTCTCAGGAATTCTACTTCTTGCTTGTAGCATTTCCTTAATGGTTTTGAAATATTCATGTATTACATTATCAGAATCTGTACCAAGTGATTCTATGAATTCACTTATCTGAATGGTTATGGGTCTGTTTGTGTCCCATGTAACTTTTCTTATGGAAGGAAAGTATTCTTCAAAATAAAATAATATGCACATTATGAGGGAACCAAACTTACAAGTATTTGTCCTTGAAGACCTTATTGTGCACATGTTCTCCTCAAATTGATGTAATAGGATCTCTGCTAGATCCATCTTCTTCCCTTGTTTGATAATCTTATAAGCTATGCTCATAGCAGTACTAGATATGTTGTTCATTTGGCTTGCTTGGAAGATCTTGTATCCAACAACACATGCTCCAAAATTTAGCTCTACGTTGGTAATGGTGTTGACCTTTAGTGCTATTTTATATGATTTTGCACTAGTCAATTTTTCAAATTCTGCCAGAGATGGGTGCTTGTGAGCCTATGGTTTATCTGTTTTAGGATAACCAGTTACCGCATGAATAACATCCTTTTTTATTGCTTTAGGATTATTTAGCCATAGAGTATTGTCGTGAACTCTGCTAAGAACAATCTTAATCCATTCTGTCTTGAAAACTCTGGGAAAATGCAGTGCATTTGTGACTCCCTTTACTGCCAAGTGTTTGTGCTCTTCTTTGAGCTTTCCAGCATCATCACATAGTGCCATATAGGAGTTATCTAGGTCTATATCTCCTATTTCTGAGATCTTATAGTGAATATAGGACCTTACATCCTCTACCAGCAAAACCCTAGGTGGGATTCGGGAGAATGCTCTGGAATCGTCAGGTTGAGAAGCTATTTCAGGGTGTAGCTTGTACTTAGGTTCAGCACATGCTCCTCTGTTGACAAGCTTGAAGGGTTTCTTCTTATCTTCTTTAATTTTCTCCACCCCAGAAGTCGATGCCATCGTGTTTGCAATTTAGGGCTTTTTTATAATAAAATAGTGTAGTCGGTGAGTGTATTTACTTACTGATTCTCTGTGAATGCCTGTGAATGTGAATTCTTCATTTTAAGTTAACTTCTGCTGGGTCTCTTTCCAATTTTCTCTCAAATCACTCTAGTCTGCTCTGCTTTGCTCAAAAATTGCGGGTGCAAAAATGATTTTACCTGTCGCACTTTTATACCTTTTTATGCCCTAAGTTTTCATTAATTCTTACCAACTCGTCAGTTTATGAAGACTACTTTTGTTAGTAAAACATTCATAACATCTCCAGTGTCTATGCAAAACATCGGGTTAGCTAGTGGTTTTGGAAATTTCACTGATGATTGTCGGTGAGGTTGTGAAGACATCTTTTGTTGATTCAATGTTCACCGATATATGTCGGTTTACACTTAGCTTGTGTAATGACCAATACATTCCAATAAGTATTGCTATCTTTTCTGTGTGTGTTCACCGATGCAGATTGTGCCCAACAATCGATGGTTGTTTTTCAATAGTTTAGCAAGTAACAATATATTGCATCTTTATTCATGCCTATATTACAATATGAACTATGTATGATGGAATCGATGCATAGTAAAACTTGTTATAATGTAGTTCCATACTTAATTGTGCAATCTAGTTAGATGTGGTGATGTCACCAGATCCATTGGATGGGGTGTCACCATTTGCATTTCTTGTTCCAGCACCTTCAGTGTTTGTGGTTTTTACCCACATCTTGTTTCTCATTCTTTTGATGTCATCAATGGTGTTTCCATTGGGATGTGTATTTATGTCTGTCAGTCAATCTTTGTAATATTTTATCACATGTCCAACCTTATGACAATGTAAGCATGTCATACTTGGATTGGTCCAGCCTCATGACCTTCTGGTCCACTTTCTCATATAGTTGGCAGCAATATGACCATACCTTCCACATGTGCAATTTACCCATGTGTTATAGTCCCAAACATATGAGTTACCTTCTCTTGTTGGTTTGTAGCTTTTATCAGTTTATTTTGGAGTCCATGCCTTGTTGTTCTTTT
>MU224445.1:985980-998312 GCA_018584345.1 Thuja plicata
GTGAAGCCCTTAGTATTGGTGGAGGAGGTCCAAGGATGGACGTGGAAGACACAAAAGGATAATCAATAAGTTCATTGGCATGTATATGACAACCAAGGACATTAGCATCTTTAGAGTGAGCATTAGGATTTTCAATAGGATCATGAACATCTTGAATAGGAGCACCTTCTTTGATAGTATTGTTTGAAGCTTGAAAAGACTTAGGAAGAGTAGAAAGTGGAAGAAAACATGGAGTGGTAGAACAAGAAGATGGAAGACTTTGATCTTGACAAGGATCTTTGGATAGCATAATTCCATAATTTTTTTCTTGATTTTCAATAAGCTCAATATTGGAAGTAACAACACCATTTTTAATAACCTTAATGGAAGTATCATCTTTGGAAAGTGCAAGTGTGGTAAGGTTATTTTGATTGTCAATAAGCTCAATGGTGTAAGTAGTAACTTGATCTTTCTTAGGAGAAGACTTAAGATAGGGTGGAATGAATGAGGAAGGGCGTAAGGGATCAAAAGAACCATGACATGGATAAGAGACATCATGAAAAAGATTGGATGGCATGGAGGTTTCTTGATCTTGATATTTCTTTATGTTGTTTTCTTTATCATTATTAGAATCCTCTTCACATGGAGCCACTTCTAAGGACAAGGAAGCATGTTGGAAGTATATGGGAGACTTGGGAGGAGATGGGGAAGGATTAGCTGAAGTAGGCATTATAGCATATAAAGGATTAGGCTCTTTAGGTTTAGCATTATTGAAAGTATTTGCAGCCAAGTGAAGGTTAGCTTGAGTTTCTTTAAGAGGTATCCCTTGAGAATAATTATAGGGAACTTCATGAAAAGCATTGTCAGATGAAGGATTTGTGGAAGATTCCAGAGGCTTGGAAACTTTAGGAGATGTATGAGTATTGGAAGAAGTAGAGGATGGAAGGGAATCATCACAAAATGATGGTTCATCATTAACATGATCTTTCTTGAGAGTGTAATCTTTATTTTCAACATGAGAACTGATCTTAGAGGAGCGATGCTCATATTATTGATGTTTATAATCAGCATGGTAAGCTTCCTCATCCTCAAATCTATCATTGAAGTATTGTTCATAAAACTCATCAAAGTCTTTTTCAAAATTAGAATCATATGGATCACCATCACGATCTATCCAATAGGATGGCCCTTTAGTAAGAACAAGCACATGACGAGGAGGACTCTTAGGAATAGAAGTGTCATAAGTATGTCTATGTATTTCATCATAATATCCATCATCAGAATAGGCATCAGAACTACAATAAATGGGATCATCAAAGTCATCAAAGATGGGCGTGTCATTCTTCATAGAAGAGGTATCACAAGGATTATCACGTTGCTCATTATGGTATGCATTTTGAAGAGAAGCATGACTCTTGGAAGAAGTAGAAGAAGAATGAGATCATGAAGAAGAAGGAGGTGAAGACTTAGTGAAAGAAGAATGTTTGGATGATGATGAATGATGCAAAGACCTAGAAGAAGAATAATGTTTAGATGATGAGGAATGATGAGAAGATTTAGAAGATGAAATATGTTTAGATGATGAGGAATGATGATAAGATTTAGAAGATGAATGACGTTTGGAAGAAAGTTGTGACAAGATCATGCACATGATTCGGGCAAAGGTACCTGATTCACTCGCTTTCTTATATATTTTTTTCTAAAATTCATCACTTATGCAATGGTTGGAATCACACTCTTTGAATTGAGCATTGAGTTCAAGATCATCTATCCTCAAGAGAGGTTCCATAACAAGATATTTGAAATTCATGGCTCTAGAAAAAGATGAGTCAAGAATGGAAGTGATAGAATAGATGAAAATAGAAGAAGATAGACTAGATAATAAGAGGAAAATAATCAAGAAGATGCGAAGATCTTAGGAAGAAGATGAAGAAACATGAAAGAAGAAGAGAAATAATGGAAATGGAAGTCTAGGAAGACATGGGGGATGTGGAAGAAAGAATACCAAGAGTCATTTTGTGTAAATTGATACCATTTATGTTCATTGGGATGTTGAGAAACATGTCATAACACTTTAAGGGAGATCTATTGATGTTTTTATCACTCGGGAACTCAGATTTGTTTGTTTTAATTGACCAACTAGATGCATTAACAAATTTTATCAAGAATCAAGCACATAAGAAAGCAATCAGGGAGTTCAAGCAATCAATGTCTTCAAACAATGAGCAAGGGAAAAAGCAACCTTGCACATGAACATAGATAGTGTCATAGTAATTCTACTCCATAAGAATGCTACTTGTGTATGTTCTCAAATGTTTTTCAGTCATGCACATAGTCCTATGAAAGAAAAAGTTGGTTGCACTATGGCTCTTAGTAATGGCTTGACTCTGTAACTTTTGTAATTTGAAGTGGGTGAAATCCAATCCCAACGCATTGAGGTTTTGACACATTCTGAGAATTTAATGAATTAGGAGCTGCTGAGGAGATCTGACAACCCACAAAAAACTACACCCGTGGAGATTTCTTCCACAAGGACATTTATATAGCGGTTATCACTACCATGAAGAAAATGGCTATTACCGGTTGAGGTTCTGTCAACTTGGTTGACCCAATAAAGGGAATGTCCACTATGGTTAACCTTCTCTAACAAGGAAGACTCACAACATGGACCACATGGGGACTTAGTTTGGATTCAAGGGTTCCAAGTTTCTGATTCTCCCAAAAGGGAAACGAGCATAATCCTCTAGCCTCTTCACCTCACCCAAACATAGAAAACATGATTCATTGACCCACTAATTTGAAATTACCTCATTCAAGATTCAAACAACAACAAATGACACCAATTTCCTAAAGAGAGAAAGTATTTCCAAAAGTTGAAGCTCAAACCAAGTTGACTAATGAGATAAAAACAAAATCCTTCCCTACCTACAAGGGGATCTATCGTCAAGAAGAGTTTCACATGTAAAATAAGTGAATGAAGCCCACTCTCTCAAGATCACCACAAATATTGTTCATAGGGCCTAATTACTATGTGAAACATGTATGCAAGAAAGCAAATCTAGGTCCATTTTAGAGCACTAATTGGAAATGTTATCTATGAAAGAAAGAAACACTCAAGCTAGACACATGAGATGTTAATTTTAATTTCCAAAATCCAAATTTTATAGAGAGAAAAAAAATACCTCAAATCCAATGCAACGCAAATCATTTTTTTGTTTATCCAAGAAATTCCAAGCAATCCTCACGAACTCTCCAACAAGCAAGACAAGCAAACAAGCAAGCAAGATATGCAATGTATATTCAACTTATATCAAACCCTAGGGTTAGATCTGAAAATCAATTGTTAGGAGAAATAATAACCAGCAAATAATCCAAATGACAACTCACATCATGCATTGAATCATGTGAAAAATAAATGCAAGCTAATCATTAAATACCCTGTTTTTAATTTTGATTTTTGACCTAGTCAACAAGATCTGATTTGTTTGCTATGAATTCAGATCCCAAACCCTAAATACATAAAAGAGACCCCTATTAAAAAATAGAGATCTTCCCAAAAATGTCAAAATTTTAAAAATATCTTTTCATTTGTGCCCTAGGGAGCCATTTTCCTAAAATAGACCAGTTTTAATAAATCGACCAAATGAGCTATAAAAATACATCCAAATTTAAAAATCAAAGAATGGACCCCCTATATAATTTAAAGACCTTTCCAAAAATGAAAATTTTTCTAAACAATTCATTGATTTATGCCAAAAATTACGGTTTTATGAAAATAAAGAAAAAATTATAAAAAATTCAAAATACCTTGGAAAATTCTAAATTTTTTACTGGAGCTTCTCTGATATGTCACCAACTTGAAAAAAAACTTTTAGACTCAAAATCTAAGCCATTTGGGAGATATGATCAAATCTTTGAAAATCTAGGGTTTTCATCTCCAAGCAAATCTGCACATGGGTTAGGCTTGAAAAATTTCAATAAAATAACCATGTAAAGATTAGAAAATCTAAGATCTGAATAAAATGAAGGAAAATCAGGAGCATCATGCCCCAGGGTGGGGGCCAAAAATGTGTGCTAAAATGTTGACACACTTCTATGAATCATTCCATTCTAGGTTGCTCAAGAATGAGGCCTCAAATATCGATCCATAGCTCTCTAGTCATGGAGTGCAAAGGTTTGAAATGGAGGCCCTTAGATTTGACCTAGTTGTGCCTATGCAAGTACACCATGAAACAAGAGATTCAAATACATGAAAACGATATCTACTCTTTATGATTGCAATGCATGAAAGAAAATTAATCTAAATGGTGACAATGCATGATTAATCTATGAAAGGAGATACAAATGCAAGTTTAATCTATGAAAATAAACATGAATCTAATCTACATGAATAGCCATGGATGCAAGAAGAACGAGACAAGAAGAAAGAAGTTGCAATATCCAAGTTCAAGTGCTCAAATCCTCCTCCAAAATTGCTCTCCAAACCTACAGCATAACAATACTATAAAAACCTAATATCTTGATAGATGACTGACGATTGATGATTGATTGATTATTATCAAATGAGAATGAGAGATTTCCTTATATGGGAAAGTGAACGGTTGAGATTAAGAGGCAAAAAGAATTGATCAATGGTTGAGATTAAGAGGCAAAAACCCACCACTTAGGAAGATGTGATGAAAAAAAGATTTTATTTAATTTAAATTAATTTATTTCCTTTTTTATGAAATAAAGTGCTTTAAGTGGGGATTTTTATTTATTTAATTAAAAGAGAGGTTTTCTTTCAATTAAATAAATTAGAAGAATTTTATTTAATTAAATGGGAGGAATTTAATTTAACTAAATAAGAGGAATTTTAATTAATTAAAAGGGAGAAATTTACTTTAATTAAATAAGATAAATTTTATTCAATTAAAAGGGAGATTAAATCTTTTAATTAAATAAGATAAATTTTATTTAATTAAAAAGAAAATTAAATCTTTTAATTAGATAAAAATGATCAAACCTTAGGAAATATTGAAATAATTGAATTAATTACAATTTGATCAAGGAAATTGATTGGAATTGAAAAATGTTTCAAAGCATTGATTCAGAAATTTGATAAAATGATAAAATGATAAATGGGGCCCAAAGTCTAGGCAACCATTTTAGGGTGCATACACCCGCAAGGGGGTAAAGGAACTTGACAAGATTTAGAGTGGAGGTGAATTAAAACCTTGTTAAAATAGAAAACCTACCTTTTTAGAGCCATTGTTAAAAGCCAAAATTGTTTGACTCTAGGTAGATTGTTTGGAAGAAATTCTTGTGCATACCCGTAAAAACATCTGAGAACATACACTTTTAGTGTTGTTTTAGGGATATGGTACAATTTTGATGTGTCTTTTGAGCTTGTACTCTATTTTCACACAAGATTCTTTTTTAACAAGTCTGATCAAAACTTTTAAATTTTTAAATCTAAAAAATAACAAAAAAATGACAATTTCAACTTTGATCAGCAAAGAGCCACGTACCAACAATTCAGGACCACTTACAAACAATCCTGGGCCGTTTACAACCTTGAAATGCCGCTTGTAAACATTCAAAAGCCACGTAAGCCACTAGAAAGTGTCACATGTCAACAGTTTAAAACCACCTATCAACAGGCTAACGCCACCTGCTAACTGCAGAGTGCCACATAAAGAAATTCCAGTGACCGTGTATCAACAGTTAAAGGTCATCTACACATAGGCAAGAACCGCCTAGAAACAAAGAAGGGAAAATAGTGGATATATACCGAGGGTTTAAAAATAAGGAAATTGCATTTTTGGATACCCTTTTGGATGTTTTACCTCTGTGTATACTCAACTGGATCATAATGTGCCATTATTGGATATTTTACAAATCATCCACGGATTGATCACTTAAGTGAGATAAAAGCTTAGGATCTTCATTTGATTTATTTTAATTTTGGCTTTTACGCGATCTCATTACATTAAGGCTACCCTACAACTAGACAGATCTTATCTAAGGCAAGAGTGTCCTTTTCTGGGTGATCCTTTTAGTTCTTTAAGACCTTTACAAGAACCCATCAAAGAAACAGAACCAACAATATCCTTTCCATTTGGTAACATGGATCCCGACCAAATCAATCATGTTAATAAGGAAACTAGAAATAATGGAGGGGGAAATGATGACCCTAACAACCAAGGATCCAATAATAATACCAATGGAGGAGAAAATAATAACCCTAATAACCAAGGGTTAAACAACAATAATCTTGGAGGAGTTAACATTGACCCTAACAACCAAGGGTTGAACAATAATAACAATGGGGGAAACATTGACCCTAATGATGAAGAAGACACTGATGATAAGGTCAATGAAGCTATGCAATGTCCTTTCTTTCTGAAGCTTATGGAAAAAGTGTTGGAAAAAGATAAGGAAAAGTACTTTCTACACCTAGCACAAATGGGTCTCAAACTTCCACATGATTATGATGTTAACAAACTTAAACAAAAAGAAGTTGAGGCTAACCCCATTGACATCATGAACAAGTAATTCCAAATTTTCCAAATGAAATTGGACATGATAAAACAAAGAGGGGTTCCTAAACCTTTTTCTATTGAGGCTTTGTGTCCTTTTCCCTTTTATAAATCACTAATCATGCCCTCAAAGTGTACCCAAAAAGGAGAAGATGGATATCTTTGTAAATAGCTTGAATCATGAAATGAACTATCGATTAAGGCTATAATGTCCTAGGTCATTTCAAGACCTAATTGAGAATGGGGTGACAACAGAAGAAGTATTGGTTAAAAGTGGAGAAATCAAACTTTACAAGGATAACAAGAACAACAATAATAACAATACCTCCAACACTAATCAAAATTGCAATCCCCCTAACAACAACCAATTTTTGATGAGGAATAAAAACAATAAAGGAATGGTTAATGATGGAGTGGTAGATTCTAACACTTTAAAGGCCACCCCTTTCAATCTCACTCAAAATTCAGTTCAAGCCAATAATCTAAATCAAGCACCCAAAGTGCCCTTTAATAACAACAACACTAATAACAACTTTGGGAATAATCAAGGGGATTTTAAGCCTAAACCTTTCTTTACAACTACACCCAAAAGGACATTCACTAATTTGGGTGAACCATTGGAAAATGCATTAAGGACACTTATTGCAAATAAACTTATTGACATACCAAGGGCTCAACCATATGAACCTCAAATCAAGCCAAATTGGTGGAGTGAGAATAACCATTATGAGTATCATTAAAATAGGGGACATAAGACCAATTATTGCATTCATTTCAAACATGTGGTACAAGATCTCATAGACAATGGGGTAAAAGCACAATAATCTGTCACCCTTTTACAAAGGAAAAGGACGACAAAATCAAAGTTGTTCAGCTTCAATAGTATAAAAGTGACATTTATGTTTGGAATTTGAAGATGATGTAAACTAATAAAATGTTTTAAAATGAATAAAGTTTATGATTAATATTTTTAATATTTTTTTTGAATAAGTTTTGATATTTTTTTTAATGTTTAAAGATAATTTTTCAGTTGCAGAAACATGCTGAAAATTAGGGGTCTAGTTCCCGCCAAAACAATATATGTAAATAAACATTTTTTCCCCTAATTTCAAAATATATTATAGATTACATATATATCTAGTGCATGAAGAAATAAAAATTGGTTTGTGACCTATATTTTCTCTTTTATAACAATTCAAATTTTAACTCACCTGAAATCGATAGTTTTCATCTCCCGCCATATTTTTCATAACAAATATATCCCAATAAAAAAAAGAAATATATATTCTTGAAGAGGAATCCCTCTTCTAGTGCACAATATGTTTTTCAAATTTTTTTTATATGTTTGACTATTTTTTTTCTTTCTCCAAATCAACATCTCCTTGACTGTTAAAATACCTACTTGCAATATTTTTTAATTATAATAGACTATCTATAATTAAAACACTATAAAATCTATAAGAGATATTCTTGACTCTGATCTCTACAAAAGGGTATTTTTGTATTTTAAAAAAAATATCATTAAAAATTCTTAGAGTTGTTGAAATGTCACTTTTCTGAAATAATTTTATTTCTATGGTAATTGGCCTCAAAGTGGTATAAAACATGCATTTAATAGAAATTTCCAATTGGAAACGTTAAAAACCTTATGTAACTTAACTATAATGAATCTAGCTAGACCATATGTTTGGCCAAAATTAATTTTTAGTTAGAAATACTAAAATTCAGCTGTGCTGATAAGTTGTCCTAAAAGGTGACAAATTATTGTGCTTTTACCCAATGGTGTGATAAAAGTGGAAGGTCCTCAACCTAATGAAGATCATACAACCTTTAAGACTCTTTTCTATAATCATGAAAAAGGAGAATCTTCCAACTCAAACAATGGAGGAAATAAAGCGAATAATGTAAGAGGCAATAATAATGTTAACTTTGCACACACCTATGATAATACTATCAATGCTATATCCGGTCATGAGAGTAATATCAATGTTGTTGTGATCAAAGATCAACCTAAAGTGGAAACCTCTAATGCCATCACAAGAGGGAAAGCCTCAAAGGTTACCCTACAAGGGGGTACTCTTATTATTGGCCCTAAAACACCAACTATTTTGGCTAAACAAACACCGCCCACAACAAAGCCATATATTTTGGTGGATCAATTACAAAAGACTCCCACACAAATATCAATTTTGGAGTTGTTGAAACTATCTCCTAATCACAAGGAGATATTGGAAAAAGCCTTGGTTGAGACAACCGTTCCTATAAGCTTGGAGGAAGACAAATTTCAGAACATGGTAGGACACCTCATAGCCCCTCATTGTCTTTCATTTTTAGAGCAAGATGATATGTCTATAACACATCCTCAAAAATTACCCTTGCATATAGAGGTATTAATCCAAAGGCATAGGGTCAAGATAGTTCTCATAGATGGGGGAGTTGGTCTTAATATTTTCACCTTAAACCTTGTCAAGTCATTAGGGTTAATCGAGTCTTCCATTGACCCTAAAAAACAAATCACCATTAAGGCTTATGATGAGGAGGAAAGATCTTCAAAGGGTATGATCATTCTACCAATTAAAGTGGGACTCATAAAAAAGGATAACATATGTCAAGTCCTTGATATGAAATTGACTTACAATATCCTACTAGGAAGGCCATGGACACATGAAATGCAAGTGGTACCTTCTACATATCACCAATGCATAAATTTTCCATACATGGGGGAAGAGATCACAATTGGAGGAGATTCAAAACCTTTCCAATATTGCAATGCCTTAAAGCTAAGTCATGAATTATATATTCCTCATAATAGGGAAAGAGTCATCACTGATATTGCGATGGAAGAAGCTAAAGAGGAAATTCCAAGACCAACATTAAATGTTACATCAACTTCCAACCCTATTCAAACTAACTCAACTACATCAACTAAGGGAAAAGAAAAGATGAGTTATGAGGGTTCAAATTCAAATGATAATTCAATCAAGACCTCAACATTGAGGATGGAAACTTCAAAACCCACCAAGGAAGAAAGAGAACAAGCTAAGAAAGCTCATTATCAAAAGATGAGTGACATGATGAACCAATTTGAGAAAAAATACAAAATTCACTCAAAAGGGGTAGGGGAATATTCTATTTCCCTATTTGATTTACCTACATCTCCAAGGAAACATGGGAAACCATCCAAAGATTATCAACCCCATAAGTATAACTCTCATTTTTTGAGAGAATGTGAAAAACAAGCAATGGAAATAGAGGATAATGAAGTTTTAGAATGGCTTTACAGAGAGGAGGATAATTTAGCTAGTCTCAATGAAAGGGTGCAACATATCAGCATCCAAACTGATCAATATGGAAAAGGATTTGATATCATGAAGAAAATGGGGATAAGGGAAGAGGATCCTTAGGAGTTTGACATAGGGGATTGTTAGAACCTATTGAACCAGTCTAGAGAGCAAAAGAAGAAAAAGTCAGCATAGGTTTTCAACATAAAGGAGAAAGCTCAAGTCCCATGCATGATTTTCATGCACATATTCATATGGTAGGTTCTGAAAGTGAAGATGATTCTAGGGATTTGTTGTCTGACTTTTAGTCACCCATTTTTTTGGCATTATTAGACTCATATGGTCATGTCAAGTCAGTCTGGTTATGTCTAGGTCTAAGTCTTCCCAAGAATAGGAAGTCTTTGTTGGGTTTCCCTTCCTTTGCCTTCTTGTTTTATGCCAGGTGGGTTGCTTTCAAAGTCTCTTCATTCTGGGTAGGTTGTAGATCCCAACCCGGCAAAGATAATATGCTCCTATTGATGATCTTTTTTAGTAGATGGAATGATGTTTGGGAGTCATAAGTTTCAGACATTCAACAAAACCAGAGAAGATTCTTCATATGGATGATACATTTACAAGGCCGGCATTAAAATATTCAGATTTTACTTCATAAGACAGTGTTTAGAGGACCTCAAGACATTGTCCTAAAAGATTTAAGAATGAGAAATTAAAGGCGTGGACCGACCATTTGAAAGTATAATAGAGCCAAATATGCATTGATCCAGTGCATTTTCAAAAATGGTAACAGTGGATTTTCTCCATGGAATTAATACATGGATCGGTTCTCTGAACCTCAACGATCCCAATGAAAAAAATATAACGCGATTTGGATTAAAGATAGCGGAGATCTTTCAAGGTGGAAAATTGAGTTTCGGATGCGCCATTGCAGAAATCGCACCTCATTGTGCATTTTCCACAAAACAGAATATTACAAGGTTGCGGGTTTCACACCTGTTAGGTGCTTTTCCACAAAAGTAATGAGTAATGTTATAAATGAGCCATAACAAAAGAAAGAGTTTTCAATTATTATTAAAATATTAAAGCACATGTTTTAAGTTATGAAAAGCCCCGTGTACCTAAACTTGACGGGCGGAAATATGCCCAGGCACTACTCCATTGCGGAAAATGCACTCATCAAGTGGATTTCCGCAAAGCTAAATGCTTCATAGCGGAGGCCGCACTCATCAAGTGGATTTCTGCAAAGAAAGCGGAAAATGACCTCCCATGTTCATTTTCTGCCAAGGAGAAGCACTTTTTGAGTTTTCCGCCAAGGAGAAGCACTTTTTGAGTTTTCCGCCAAGGAGAAGCTGATTTGGAATTTTCCGCCGGCCGATATATCCATGGTTTCAAAGTCTTTTAATATTTTGATCACATGGGGCATTTTGAAATCATTCAAAGAGTAAATGATGTTTTGACTCCGTGGCCCAATGGATTCAGCTCGATAATGCTGGTTGGAGATGAAGAGTTTCAGATTCTATAGTGATTGTTCGAGTTCTCAGATTCGAAAAGTCTTTCTCTTTGCATTCTGTCTCTTTGTATTCGAAGAAGAGTGAAGGTCATTGGCTCTTAGAAGCTTGATTATATGTAAACAATATAAATACTATGAAGGAAATCAATGTAAGGGTCGGCAAATTTTTGGTGTGGAATGCTTGATGTTGTAGAGACAATTGAAGGTGTTTTATGTCAATAATTTTCTGTTCTAGTTAGTTAGATGGTTCTTTCTTTTAGTCTAAGTTGCATTAAGAAAGAAAGGATGTTTCATTATTTTGTGGCGAGGATGTGAGTAAACCTCAGTAGGATGTGCTGTGGGATATTCAGGGAAGAGCTAGGTAGAAGTTGTTAATGCATGATTCTTTTTCTTAATCTTAATTGCAGTAGGAAGGGAAAGATGTTTCGTTCCTCTGTTTTGAGGATGTGAATGAACCTCAGTAGGATGTGCTGTGGGATGTTAGGAGAAGGTTTCATTAGAAGCTTTCATCATTGCATTTATCTCTCTGTTAGTAGTTGCTATAGATTAGTTAGTGCTGAGTGTATGAATTCATAGGATGTGTGAGTTCTACAGCTTGGTTTATAGATTAGAAAGCTCTCCTTGCCTGGATTAAGTCCTGTTTAGGCTTAATTCGGTTTGCCTCTTCTTCTCTCGTGTTAAGAGCATACCCTGTGTTAGATTTAGGAATCAAGACATAATTCATTGCATATCATTTCAAAAGGGAGCTGTACCTACCAATTCAGAGAAAAGCCAGTAATCAAAGAACGGCTTTTCAACTGTTGTAAGCGGATTTTGTTCATCATTCAGGCATCAAGAGTCATATTTTCATAAGGTACAAGAAAGGACAAATATGTTTACTAACATATTTTTGGCGACTCTACTGGGGACGTGGAAAGGAAGACTAGTGTTCAGATTTTACTTCCTCAGTTTTATTATTATCTCTGCTAGAGATTGGCGACTCTGTTTTGATTCTCATAAGTTTTGGTTGAAGAGTCTAGTGCTTTCATTTTCAAAATTATTATT
>MU224446.1:7285-22514 GCA_018584345.1 Thuja plicata
AAGACACGACATCTATTTGCGTCATCCTCTGTCGGTCTTCATGCTGCTACAGGATGCCCAATGAGTGACGTGTTCTGGTTTGGTGAAAAACATCTCGAACCGGAACAGGAAACTGCATCTTTTATTGCTCTGCATCATAGTGGTGATTGCTGAGAGGCATCTTTGTGTCTTCCTGTTTCAGTTTTGAAAGCATTCTATATTTGGAATCATTTCATACTTTCCTTTCCATCGTGTGATTACTTCTTGCTTCGTATCCTTGCAATTCGCAATCAGGTTTGTGAAACTTAATCACATATTGGGAAGAACACCATATGCCACATTGTGAAGAACCAAGTTTAAGGAAGATCACTTCTTTCATTTGCAACAGTATGAGAAATACTTTTCTTCTTGCATATGAATCTTCATTCGTTTGAGGAGAACACACATCTCACAGAAGGTAGGCCTTTTTGTCGGTTTCGCATACTTGCGTAGAGGAAAAGCACATGCCTTGGCATTTTCGCTTTATGGGAAGAACTCGTGTCGCCTTTTGGGAAGATCTCTTTCCTTGCAACCGCATGATAAGTACTTTGTTTCTTGCAACACGGATCTTCATGTTGCTTGAGGGAAAAACATTTATCTCATTAAGGACACAAAAAGGTAAACTTTTTGTACCGTTCTGCATACTTGAAAGCTGAAATCTTTCTTTGATATGTAGTATGAATATTATGGAAGGAGTGGTGTTTTCAACCCATAATGCATATATACATCAGCAAATGTTCAAGGTGAGTTTTTCAGATGTAAATGCACATCTTGGGAAGTGAAGGCAAGAATGAAATGCAATTTTCTCTTCTTAAGGCATGGTGGACTTCTTAGGCAAATCTGCATATTTGGATCAAGAAGTGGGTTTTTTCGGCTATGTGGCATATCGGGAGTTTCATATTTGTCTTTTCGACACGGGAATATGCAAAGGTGGGGTTTTTAATATCATTTGCAGCTCACGAACGGACATGCTATGTGCATAGTGGGCTTTCGGAGACGAATGCATATTGAGATAAAGTCAAAAAGTGGACCTTTTAGGAAGGATAGCATGTGGGCAGCAAGTTACAAACTTTTCCTCAAATGGAAGCATGGAAAGTGCACTTTTACAGGCTGATTACATATTTGGACAGCACTTCGTTTCTTTCATCTCTTTATTCATTTTGGGGAAGAACATCTCTAAGAACGGGGTTTTTAATCCCGACTACATATGAGAATAAATGGCATTCTCATATGCAACTTTAGAAAAGATTAGAAAGAAGAAGAGAGCACAGTATATACAAACTCAAAACAAAAATGCAAACAAGAAAGAGAAAACTACTCATTTTTCCTTCCTTGGATGCAAAGGAAAAACCAAACTTCTCCTTCAAAGCAAATGCTGGAAATGAAATGAATTTCGAATTTGCAGATTAAGGAAAGTTTACAGAGTTATATAGACTCCAGAATTGACAAATTTTTGTCAAAACCAAAGCTAATATGATTGGTCTTGGCTTGGGGAAGGACAAATGTTCATCATGCAACAAAAATTACATGCAAACAGCAAGAAAACATGAAGAACTCTTCAAGAACATGGCCTATGATCATGGCATGCTTTCCACCTCTTGTAAAGAAACAAGACTTCATCAAAGCAAGAAATTCGAAATTGCTATTGAGGGGGAAAAATAGTTCATCCAACTGCAGTTTCAAAGACTATTTCCTTTGAAAAGAAGAAGTCCAAAGCTTTACTAAGACACCACAGGCAGTCCTCCACATAAAAAGCCTTTAAAAGCTGCACATTCATTAACCGTAGCATGCTATGGAGAAACAATTTATGTTTGTGCATGATGAACAGCATTATATCAAAGCTAAGTGTTTGCACAGCATTGAAGACATGCCCGATAACTAACAGTTATCAGCGGGTTTCTTTTTAAATGAAATTACATATGTATTAGCATATGTATTTCAACGCATATGCTAATACATATGCAATTTCATTACCACGGGCTGGTCATGATGAATATCGCACCAAATGCTATGCAATATTATCCTTTGTTAACGCCAAGTGATATCAAGAAGTGACGCTTTAACATAGAAAGAAAAACGTGCACATAATATATGTGTTTGAGGTTGACTTTGCCCGCGTTTTCCACTATATACTTCCTTCGATAGCATGGCGGATTAAACATATGCAATGTGTAATGTAAGCCTGATAACTTGGCGGATTAACATATGCATTGAATAGCATAAAAATATGCAAGCCCGATAACTAATAGTTATCTGGGCCGCGAGCTTTAACAATAGAATAGCATATGTTATATATGCAATATGCAATATGTAATCGGCCAGTTTAGTTTATGGGATAAAACAAAACACCGCTTTATGAATAGGATAGCATATGTTAGATGCAACGATTATTATCTCCCACGCCTCTTACTAATATCGCGAGCTTTTTCCAATAAAAGAACATATGCGATAGCATATGTAAGACGTGTTGAGTTTAAAATATTGCCTCTAAAGTGACGCATGGCGTCAATCAGTTAAAACAAAATGTAATCTCTTTAAAAATCAACGTCATGTTTAGGGGATAAAACTTCCTAATTCCGACACCTCCCATCTAAATAATAACGTATGCTTTATTATTTAAAAACAATATTATAATAAAACTAATTATAATACATATCATAATTAGCTTTTATTTTAATATTTGATATTATTATTATTACTATTTAAAAATAATAATAATAAATCATTTTTAATTAAATAATAATTCACAATGAATTACGAGATTTACAAATTAGATGACTCTTTTATAAATCTCATCTTTTATCTGCATCGCTTTAAAATAAATTTAATTTAACAATATATGCATATGCAATAATCGTTTTTTAGAATCTATTTTAAATGCTAAAGAACTTAAAATGTTTGTATGTGTCTTAAAACTTTAACGATTTGATATGCGGATTCAATTCAAAATCACGCTATCATTAAAATTTCTAAGCAAAACTTCATAGAGTGGCGCAAAATTTTAAGATAGAATGTAAAATCTATCACTCATACACAATAAGTTTAAACTTTATGCGTTCGAC
The DNA here is from genome assembly GCA_018584345.1 of Thuja plicata. Taxonomy (NCBI): domain Eukaryota; kingdom Viridiplantae; phylum Streptophyta; class Pinopsida; order Cupressales; family Cupressaceae; genus Thuja; species Thuja plicata. The sequence continues at coordinate 10,366 of MU224446.1, forward strand.
CTGAAAAGACCATTTCTCTACTCACCTGGGAAAGACGTGGAAAAGTGCTTGCAAAGCAACTGAAACACAAAGACGCCAACTAAACTGGAAACAAAAACGAAAATCCAAACAAAGCGAAAAAGAGAAACAAAGACTAGACGCTTTATAAGAAGTAAAATGGAAAAGGGCCAAGGGATGACTGATCCTGCCAAATATAGCTTCTGACAAAACCTCGACACCCTTAAAGAAAAACTCCTAGAAACCATTTGAGAATTGCGTAGGGTTGCCCGAATTTTGGGGAATGCAAAATTGAGGACAACAGATATATATATCAACATCATGATTGATAATTTTAAATATCTCATTTATATATAGTATGTATGCATGGATATTTATATATGTAATAATAATAAACTCAATTATTATTATTATATATATTAATATGTATACATACATATTAGTAAATCATCAATCATGTTGTTGGTATAATCAGCATTATATGATATCAATGGTTATATTTATCTGACCGAAGCTACCATCATTAACACTCTCTCTTAGCTAGGGAGGATAAAATCTATCCAAGAGTAAAACACAAAAGATCCATTAATTATGTAGGAGAGAGAAATCACCTCACCGTGATATCAGGAGATATGGTATTAACAAGAATATCAAGTCACATGATATTCACCATAATATTATAAATGATAAATGATAAAATCATCACACATATAATGATAACACATAATATTATATTATGATGCAATCATAATATAATATTGTATGCATAACCATATATTATCTAATGAAGAATAGATATTAAATGCTTAAGGCCAATTGAGCATTTCATTTTATCGGTTAGAATAATCTGACCGAAGCTACAAAACATTAACACTCCCTCTTAGCTAGGGAGGAGAATACAAAATACAGTAGAGTCCACACATAATGTGGAATGAGTATTACCTCAAAGTAATACAAATATCATTTCTCGTGAAACTCATCATAAGGATATCATCTCATGACATTTAGATGTAATGGTCTACAAATATCAACACAAGGTGAAAAGAGATATAACCTTAATGTAATATCAGATTGTATGGCATGTTCAAGGATATCATGTTTGGAGATATCCACCATAATGATATCATCTCATGATATCAGGAGTAATGGCCTGCAAATATCAAGTCTCATGATATTTACCAAGTACTCAGAGTAATGGCCTACGAATATCAAGTCTCATGATATTCACCAAGTACTCATGATGTCCATAAGGTATGTGCACAAGTATCACCCATGTGATACCTACCATAGGGACAGTATAATCATGGTTTGTTCACGGATATTAATCCACCATGGTATATCTATACAATACAACCTGTAGATATCTATGTGACGATATCTATCTCTCAGTTGATATTGATTTACAAGATATGATCTATCATGATCTACTTAGATATCAACCATATGATATCCATCATGATAGAAGATCAACTTATTGTAAGATCGTCACCTTGCAATAACTGCCAGAAGTACAAGTGATAATCATTTAGAAGTCGTCACTTCTTCATGATGTACATAGGGGGGGCCCATAGGGTTGTGGAGTCACACACGTGACATCCTCCTTGACTCATCTCAGGGGGTGGATCCACCATGGCTCATCCCAGAGGGTGGAAATAAAAGAGCTTTCACCTCAAACTTCCCTCTCAAAGAGAAGAATGCAATAAGATTAAAAATAATAGATCACTGATGCTAAAAAAACTCCTTTTCAGCTAAGGCTTTATTCTCCACCATACCAGGTTTATCTTGAAAGCACACAAACTTCTATCTAGCAATAGTCTTGGTGAGAATATCGATTGGTTGTCCTTCAGTGATAATGTACCTTGATTGAATATCATTCTTTTGCACCATATCTCCAATATAGTGATATCTGATCTCAACATGCTTTGACCTGTCACGAAATATATCATTGGAGTTTGCATCACTCTTGGTGAATCCCAAGCTCACTAAGTATCCATCTATCAAGAATATCACGACCTAGGTGTCAGCATAAAGGCCTTCCAGCCTATACTCATGGAACTCCATCTCTTAAATCATAGTCCTCTGACTGCTACAATTTCCTGATCACTAGAGAAACCATCTCGACATAGTCTACTCCCTCTGAATCACTATGATCAAAATCCTCAAAGAACAATTTGGCAGGTTCTCTAGCCGCTCCCTCTGTTACGGGAGCATACATGGTCTTAATCATGAAAATGTCTTGATCCAAGAGACTATTCGTCTGGTACATGATTATTTATACCGAGTTAAAATTTTGAGCACAACATTATTCGTAGTAGTTTCTCGTACACAAATGTACTTGTCTGATTCCATAGTAACATGAGTGAATGTAATAAACTCTGGATTTATCCCCAAGCCTGGCAACACCAAACATTCATGATAATGTGGCTTCCATCTGAAGATCCAAGTACATGCATCAACCTCTTGATCTCCTTGTTCAAGGTTGCCTCTGATGGATTTGTCAGACTCCCTCTAAATGTAAATTCATTCTCTTCGAATAAACATTTTCAGCCATCAACTCAATCCCATGACTGCAAGCATAAACTTCTTTCTCCCTTGAATGCAATCTCTTATGCTTCTTGATCCATCCTGAAAGCATTTCAAAGAGAGATTACAAATAGTTCATAAAACTAAACGATCCTGACGGAAAATACCAATTATACAAGATTTACTATCCCAATGTTATAACATGAATTAATAACTCAAAAATTCATGAATATTATTCAATGGTATGAAATACTTATCTCTTATTGTCAAATCTTCCTCGTAATCCATCAATTTTCCTTATCAATAGCAAAATTACAAGAATTTCAAGAAGACGGCCAAGTGCGAATACACCATCTTCTTGCCACAAATATTAAGAAGATGTCGACATTCATGATAGAACTTCACACATGAATGCTTTAGCAAGATGTAAGCATCTCCCAAAAAAAAATTCCTAATGCCCACAAACTAATCTGAGCTGACAAACTGAAATTATCGATCACCTGCAACAGTTAAATTATCTCAGAACTTCTTGATGTATATGTCTCAGACATATCCTATTTCTGTAGAGATGTCACAAAGATGGGATGTTCAATCAGATCTCCGATAGGAGTAATTGCTAATGAATTCCAAATAGAATCAATATGTCCAATAAGTGATAGTTTACAACACTGATAACACCCCTGTATGAAGGCTAATGATTTGAGATTTTAGATGTGTTGCAGGTAATACAGTGTCATAGTGTGCAATCTATTCACGTCATCACAGACTCATAGCAATGATCTAAATGGTAGTTGTATGATGCTTGATAAGAATTGATCTTTAGCATAAGGTTCAAAATATCACTTAATTTTCCGTGTAACACTGCTACAGTTCTCTGAAGTTATTGCCGATTTTCCAAACAATGACAAAGATGACCATCCTAGGATATGCCACTCTTCTTTTACAGCAGTTCCAATGATAGTAGACGCCGTGGGCTTGCAAACTCAAATCACCCACATTCGCCCAAGCTTCAAAGTAAATACTTCCAGCAACCGTTAGGGAATGAGAAATGTGCACCCATCAACTCCTAAACATGACATGGAATGGATAAATAGAATTCATCAAATCGATCGTGTGAAGTTTGTTCAACAGAGACCCGTGCCATTTGTGTCGTCCCAACTGACATGTGTCAAAACACTGCCATGTGCCATACCCATGAATCAAGCTTAATAAGAATTTCCATTGTGTCAAATACGACTCATATCACACACCATTATATTATTAAGAAAACCTTTGAGCATACCATTGCTAGAAAACATCATTAGACTATGAATGGCGAATACGAGCATATTCTGGTAAACACAAGCACCTCTTGCTAAAATCTTCTTAGACTGTTGTCTCCTAATATAACTACATACCATTCTGGGTTGGAGATTTATATCAAACATAAAGACACAGACTTTGCTACTTACACATAGTATGTTCAACTTACGTTCCCAAAGATAGATATGTTGAAAAGCCCACATTCTGCATATTATTCATATGCGGATGTCTTCTTTCGTTCTCGAGTCTTGACAATTTAGCAAGGTATTGGCCTCCTCACTTAAGTATTTAACACTGGTCCTCCAACTGGGTCGTCTCTATTCTCCTGATCTATTTGAACTATTACCCAAGTCACCATCATTGTTCAATATCGACAACAACTCTCTGTGATCCCTTGTCGATGAGTATCTTGGTGCATTTTGATCATCAGTTTTACTATTGTGTTCCACACCATCTGATTTAATGATCTCAATCATCGATCTCAAGCTTGATGCACATCACAAGCTAAGAACTTATGTCGTCATCGAGCCCTCCATGATTGCCACCCTTATGTGATTCACATTGCTAAATTTACATATAACTTCCTCCGTCGAGAATCATACGCTAAGGACAATTCATAGTGGCAATAATATTTCTCCACCGGTCCCTTAAGTAATCTTTCCTTATAAATCTGATCAGATCTTCCTTAACCTCGCTCTGATACCATGTTAAAGTTAATTAGATTATAAGTAGGTATATATAGAGATCCCTTTTCTTAATTTTCTTGTTTCACAAAAGGGCTTTACTAACTTATGAGTTATATATGCAGGTTGCTGCAGGTATGAGAAGAATACAATATTAATTCAATATTAATTCTCAAGTATCACTGATGAAGATCAATGCCTTATGGCTTGCACTTATGTATTTATGTACTTGTCATCTAATCGATCTACATCAGATTATATATCTGAATGAGAAGACATGTTGAAGAATACACATGTCTCTTCAGCGATATGTCTTATCATAATCGATTCACATAAACATTAGTTATGGTAAACAGCAATATACTGATTCACATAATCAGTTTATACATTAAATGATTCACATAATCATTTTATATGAACATCGACTAAGTCGATAAAATCAGCAAATAAACTTGTATCTGTTAATGAAGGTGGTCGACTATAATCATACAATTTGATCATAACTCGATACATAATTAAATCGGTGATCATAAATTATATATTAATCTCAAGATCAATTTGGTTGATGTGTTTATCGATTAAATATGAATTTGATTTTATTTATATATCAACATCATGATTGATAATTGTAAATATCTCATTTATATATATTATGTATGTATGGATATTTATATATGTAATAATAATAAATCAATTATTGTTATTATATATATTAATATGTATACATACATATTCGTAAATTATCAATCATGATGTTGGTATAATCAGCATTATATGATATCAAAAGTTATATTTATCTGACCGAAGCTACCATCATTAACACAGCATGTCACATCATCATTATAACTGAGTGAAAGTCCACAATAAAGAAGGAACCTTGAGGTTGTCTCATTTGATCACACAATCCAGATACATTGTTTAGCATATGACCATCCTTATTCAAGAGAGAGTTGGACATTTGGTGTTTCATCTCAAGATACTAAGTATTTGATTACGTATGTTGTAGTGGAACAAAACTCACATCAACACATCCCCACCCCTGGAACCCATGTCCCCATACCCCCTACCATTTTGGGGACATGCCCAATCTCTCCCCCCCTCTCTTTTTCAAATTGTCGAAACACCAGGGGCCACATACCCCTTTTCAAAAACATCTAGGAAACTCTAGGGGACACTTAGTCGCCTCAAGAATGGCCAAGCATCCCCAACGGCGAGAAAGATTTGTCATGTCAAAAAACTAAAAAAACGTAATTTCTTTTTTGAAAGTATTGACTTGTAAGGGGGCATTGGGGTCCCACAAACCCTCACATGCCCCTTATACACTTTAAATCCTAACAAAACAAAAACATATCAATTTTGTTGTTTCCTCCATCCTATGACTATCATCTAGGCTTTACGTTTGTAGTGTCCCTAGTTCAATGATGTTACAGGGATGAGGAAGGGAATTTGAGAGGTGAGATTGGAAACCTCTCCATCATTTTGCAAAAGCTCCAAAATCTGAAACAAGATTTATTTATTTAGTCTACTTTTTGTACGCCTATTGGCAAGTTTGTAAATTAAAAATGCTTCCATTATTTTGGTCTAAGTTATCGGGTTCCCATGTTTGAGGTTGAGTTATGATTCCAGTCCAGTTCTCATCTGGGTTTAACTTGGGTTCCTCTAGTAGGAACCCAAGTGCCTAGACCACACCTAGGCTAAACCTAGGCACACCCATGGCTGTGGGTGCCAAAAAAAAAGGGCCCCACATGCCTTAAAAAACTATTTTGCACCCTAAAAATCCATTTGCAAATACATTTTGAGACTTTTGCAAATTATGAATGACACATGAAGTATTTTATTTATAATTTTATTGGCAATTATGGATTTATGCATATCACGCTTCTAACTTATTATTATGATGACATGGGATGACCACACTCATGCCTAATGATACTCGGCATGGAGTGTTGTTCAAATGAAGTTGAACCAAATGGTGACCTTGATGCCTATGATCAAGATGAAGATGAAGATGAAGATGAATATGAATATGAATATGAATATGAAGATGAATATTAAATATAAAATATAAAATATGGCTTGTAATTTGAATTTTCATTGTGTAATTGACATTTTGCGACTTTTTTTATATTAAAGATAGTTCAAAAAAGAGCACATCATGACTATATCAGCATTCTGACAATAACTTCAAACTAAAATCGAAGAGTATCTATCCCTATGCTATCATCAATATCTTCAATATATCATACCATATTACATTGCTTGCATATCAAAAAGGATTAACTACGGGAGTCTCAAAGCTGAAATATAAAGGAAAGATAAGCTAGATAGGTCATCAAGAATCCCATGACCCGATGACGTTACTACATTTAGCAAGATCATTATCATATGTCCCTAGTGGAGGATCAACTGCAAGAGGGACATTCACAGCAGCTTCCCAACTTGATGCATCTGGTACTATGGGGTCCTTGTTCTTTGCCTTAATTTGATCTTTGTCTATTCCTTTGTCTTTAATAAACTGATCCACGATGTCCAGCTCTTTTTGGTCCAGCATATCTTTGTAGGTGTTGAAATAATGAGCAGAACGGATGTCTGATTTGTATATTATAAGAGCTCTTTCCTAAATAAGGATCATGAACCTGCTTTTACGAATTTCAAGAACTACAGAAACCTGCATCACGATAAGGTAAAGAGTGAGTTTACTACTAAACTCAGTAAGTCCTCTCTTCTTCTCCTGGAAAACATCTTCATTTCTTTGTTTCCAAAGGAACCATGAGACCTCAGCAAAAAACACAGACCAAAACTTATTCAACTTTTCATCAAAGAGATCAACATAACCAGCCAAGACCTCTATCCAAGATAAATCATGGCGAGAGTTCCAAACAATAGGAGAGCCAAAAAACATAGACCAAACCATGCATGCAAACTAACATTCAAAGAAAATATGCTCAATTGTTTCAGGAACCTTACAAATGGAACAAGGAGGAAGAATACCTACAGAAGAAAAAACAGAACCAATAGCAAGTTTCTTAAGTAACAAAAGCCACCAAAAACAAGATTTTTTAGATTCAAGGGGTTGGTGCCAAATAAGATCGAGAACACAATGCCACTTAGAATCCGGCCACTCTAAGGTCCAACACTGATTTATCCACTTGAAAATGAATGAGTCTTCCCTGAACATATTGTATATATGTCTAGTAGAAACATCCAACAACAAAGAACCATCTTGCCATTTCAATTGCTTATGAAAAGAATCATTGTGATACATCTTACTAGGAAAATGTTTGTCTGGAGCTTTTAAAATCAAGGTATAAGTCTTTTTGTGAGAAGGAGGAATCCCATATTTGTTTCTCAATTCCTCCCAGTTGTCAATCAGAACACCCTCAAAAAGAGAAATACCAAGGGCAGCCCATTGTTTGGCAGAACAACTTTGGGTTAATGCAAGAGGCTTATTCTTCATTTGGATACCCCACCACAAGGATCCGTCCACCACAGAGAAGGTAGGAGGGCCTCCTATAGCACCTTTGGAACACAGTCTTCTCACTTGGGTCCATGCTTTCCAAAGTGAGGCGAAAATATTAGAGCCAAAAACTTCGATGGCAAAATCACCCATGATAATATCAAACAATGAAAGATCCTTCCAATTTTTCCCCTTCTTAATAGATCTCATAATCTTATTTATAATAAGGACTTGCCATGGCTCATTACCATGAAGAGCTTTGAATATCCATTTAGAAGCAAGGGCAGCTCTATGAGTCGTTAGATCTCTAGGTCACAATCCCCCCACTCTCCTAGGCATACAACACCATTCCCACTTAACACAATGTCTTTTGTTTGTCCCCAAGCCATCAAACCAAAGAAAATCTCTCATGATCCTATCCAACTTATTAATTTGATAGTTCGCAAAAAGCCACGAAGAAGAATAGTAAATTACTAAATAGTATGAGAGGCCAAAACTTTCTGAACCACCTGAACTCTTAAGGCCAAGGATAGGAGATGAGTCTGCCATTTAAGATGCTACTTCTCAATTTTAGAGTAGACCCACACCCACATATCTTTTGTGGAAGGAGAGACTGCAAAAGGAATCCCCAAGTACTGAATAATAGAGGAGGGCCCAGCACACACCCAGTCCCGTGAGGAAATCCAATGTGTAGCAGCTTCAGACCACCCAAGGATAGTGGACATATGAGGAGCCACCTTAGCCCCAGAGGCCAAGCAGAAAAATTGTAACCTGTCCAAAATATTATCAAAGTTCCCCTCAAGGAGTTCCAATAAAAGAGCAGTGTCATCAGCAAATTCACCATTTATTAAGTCATCATGAATTGGAAGAGTAATCCCTTTTACTGGTGGGCCTAAAGCAGAAGATCTGAGGATATAAAACAATGCATCAACTGCAATCACAAACAAGGCAGGTGCAATTGGGCAACCTTGCCTTATAGAGCGTTTTAGAGGAATAGGCTCAGAAAGATCCCCATTGACATCAATAACTATGGAAGAGTCTCTGAATAGAATACCAATCCAATTACAGAAGTAGGGTGGAAAGCCAAATGCTTTGAGCATGCCAAGGACAAAAGGCCATTCAATTTTGTCATAGGCCTTTTCAAAATCCAACAAGTTCATAGCAGAGTTTTGCCCATCTTCCTTAGCCCAATGTAAAGCCTCCCAACTAGTGATCAAGTTTTCAAGAATACACCTCCCTTTAATGAAACATGTCTGAGTAACAAAGATTATTCAGCCCAGTAATCCAGCAATCCTTCTAGCAAGAACTTTTGTAATGATCTTATAAGATAGATTAAGTAGGGTAACCGGCCTCCAATTTTTTATTTGTCTTCTCACTTTTTGGAATAGATTTGATCACCCCTTTATTAGTGTTTTCTCCAAGAGAGCCTTGTTCAAAGGCATCATTATAAAGTGTTAGCAGTTCCATACTAATCAATTCAATGTTCTGTTTGTAGAACTCAGCAGGAAGCCTATCAAGTCCTGGTGATTTTCCATTAGCCAGAGATCTAATAGAGTCCTCAATTTCATCAATGGTAATATCTTGCTCAAGAGCCTTAGCATCTGATTTAGAAACCTTCTTAGGGATCAGATTCAAACATCTTTCCAAAGCCTCTTGGTTTCTAGTTTTCCAAGTTAGGAGGAAAACAAGTTTCTATAGAAGTTATGAAATGCAGTTCTGATTTCATCCATATCTTTAGTGAGTCCATTCTCAATCTGAATTTCATCAATCACTTCTCTTTTTTTCTTAGCACTAATCAGATTGAAGAAGTAATTAGTACCTTTATCTCCTTCCTTCAGCCAATTCATCTTTGATCTGATTTTCTGTCCTTGAAATTTATAATTCTGCAACTTTCTAAGCTCCATTTAGTGGTGCACAAATCCTCTTCCAATTGTTTATTGTGACCATTAGATTACAATAGCCTTTCAATTGAGTTCAGTTTTGTCTGAAGTTGAGTCTTAGTTCTAGTCCTATCCTTGGCCTTCTTTTCACCAATCAATTGAAACATATTCTTCCATACAACAGTGAGAGAGTTCCATTGGCTCCTTGGCCCAAGATCCTTATTACAGAATATAGACAGACATGTAGCCATCCTTATAGCATCAAGGGAATCCTTATCTTGCAGAAAAGAGGTGTTAAGCTTAAAGGGATTCTTATTTTTTGTGGCATTCACATAAATCAAGATAGAAGCTGAGATAGGAGAGTGATCAGAAATGGTGGCTAGAGAAACTCTCACTGGCAATCACCCGTCAGATGTCTGAAATGAATATAGGGAAGAGTCTACAATACACCCTTTGTCTCCCTGCTTGATTGTTACACCAAATATACCACATATCAGAACGGAACTCTTTCTTCCTTTCAAGGGGGTCAACCAAGTTAAGCCTCCTTTTAAATTTTACCCAAAAAAGTGTCCATTGCCCTTCCAACTATTTTTTACGCCACCACATTTATCTTCACTATATTCCACCATGTTGAAGTCACCTGAGAAGACCCAATGAGCCTTAGGAATGGATGAGGCCATCCAGTCCCAGAGAGCAGCCCTATCTCTGTAGTCATTGGCCGCGTAGATGTTGCAGATGCCAATGACTTTGTCCAAGAACTTAAATGTCACCCAAAAGGCTCTATTACATAGAGAAGCCCCATATAAATCAATCTTATCTGCCCACTTTGAACCAATAAGGATAGCAACTCCTCCTTTGCCTTTTTCATGTTGTGAAACAAAGCATGTAGCTTGATCCCATATGAATTACATAATGGTAGAAGCATGGAGTCCAATGACCTTCACCTCTTGAAGACATATTACATCTTTATTCTGCATTTTTTTGCACCAGTCTCTCACAAAATACTTTCTATCAGGCATTTCCAGCCCTCTAACATTCCAGCTAGCAATATTGATCATCATAATATTTATTTTGAGTAGGTTTCTAATTCTTATATAACCTGGTAAAACAATTAGGCAAGACAGAATTCTTATGATTGTTACCTTTGCCTGAGATGTCAAATTGGAAAGAGATTGACTATCCATAGTTTTCCTCTTTTTCTTAGAGTTCTTACTAATACTTCCACAAATTGACTATCATCTCCATCCCTCATTATAGATTCAAGGACATAGAGAACAATTTGTCTATCAAAAACTTCCTCAACAGAAGAATCCATGTACTCAGGTGGAAGACCATCATGTTTCAAAGGTTTTTGTTTAGAGTTTCTATAATTCTCTACTCTTTCTTTAATAGTATCCAAGACTATCTGTTGTGCATTCTTTCTAATGGGTGCTTCATTATCAGTATGGGGAGGTTTTGGTTGACAACTGTCGTGGGAGGAAGGGGGGTCTTTTTGTTTACCATTTGCAAGAATAACTTCAAAATCTTCCTCAAACAAAGGATTAGTGAGAGAGACAAATTTAGAATCACCATTGTTGAGAACTAAGTTATCAATTTCAGAATTCTTCATGCTATTTACATTATCCATATTTACATCCTTACCAACATTATTACAATTCAACTTAACAGTCTTTTCAGGATTCTTGTCATTATTCACATTAGGGTTTCTCCCTGAATTAGGGTTAGAAGCCACATTAAAATTGCCCTTCTGTACATTTTTACGAGACGGGTAATCTCTTCTACTATATCCATTTAATTTATAACAGTGTACCTCGGGGACGCGTCCCCCCCCCCCAAATCCCTAACGTCCCCGAGATGAGGACGCACCGGGGACGGGGGACGTCGTTCCCGCATTTCCGACGGCGCCACCCATCCGTCGTTGTTCTGTTGGGGACGCAGGGACGTCTCAACGTCCCCCTTCGAGGACGAGGAGACACAAAAGAGTCCCCAAAAGAGACAAGGGACGCAAAAGTGTCCCCCTCGAGGACGGGGGGACGCAAAAGAATCCCCCGAAGAGGCCTCCTTCACTACCTTTTGGGCCTTGGCATTTTGATTTTGTAGCTTGTACTTGTTTTGATATTCATATCATGCTACTCAATGTAATCATTTGATTTTTATGATTAGATAGTGATACACAATGCTCATAATTTTGATATATCATATCTATTATAAATTTATATAATAGAAGTTTAGAACTCTTCCATTTGTTGATTCAACTATTTATAATTCTATTGTTCAAACTTCAATGTTCAATGTTCAAACTTCAAT
>MU224446.1:67338-79761 GCA_018584345.1 Thuja plicata
CGTGAATTGAAATAGCTTTAAATCTGAATCTAAATGAAGATTTTTATTTATTCAAACCCAGTTCCAAAGCTCCCATTTTTGCACAGGCTGGGAGGATGCCGGAAAAGTTTGCTGAGTTTTGCTTTAAACCTGCCAAACACAGTTGGTTGAAATTTTCTGAATTGATTTTAACAAATACATTTTATGCATATCGTGTAATCAAAGCGTTCCACGACACAACATTTTTTTGAGGCTTCGCTGAAACAGTTCGCATGCCTTGTCTATGCTTCCACATTTTGGAGGAATGTGTATTCAAGCATTTCCATACTCTGCTTTGTAGCTCCCATTGACGCTGCAGAATGTGAAGCACCAATGTTTTATGTAGAGCGGGAATAGCCCGAATTCAAACTCAAACTTAATAGTGACAATCGTTTAAATGCAAATAGACGGTGGCGCTAGCAATAGAAACAGACACTGACGACAGCATCGGGCCCACACAGCTTCCACTGAATGCTCACAAAAATGGGAATGGATAGAACAGGCGCTGGTAAAAGAATGGGCCCACAACACCCACACACTAAGCGGTCAACGCTTAGTGTGTGATGTTTAAGCCGTGCCGCATTCGGGCAGTTACTCTGACCCATATATTAGAACAGTGCTTTGAGAATTGAAAATTCTGTAACGTCTACAGGTAAGCTAATTACGAAATTTTAAAATTTATATTTATTCTTCATCACATAATATAGAATCGTAAGGAAAAATTATTTTATTTTAAAACCTAATATTTATTTTAAGTTAATAAAAAGGTGTATATATAATTTATCATTAAAGAGGGGTTTCTAAAATTCATATTTATTCTTGATTGGTATAAATAATTTTATTATTGCTTACTTAATTTTACATTATTTATGATAATTGTATATAAAATTTATTTAATTTTATAATTATTTTTGAACTAGCTAAGATTATAAGAAAAATATAATTTATGTGAAAAATTGAAAAGTTTCTATGCTATTATGTTTATCTTAGATAAATATATTTTAAAGGTTTTAAATGATATATTTTCATTGATTTTTTTCTTATATATGACTACTAATTGCATCTTGGTGTGCACTAGGTATGTTGAAGATTTGTAGAAGCTCAATTAGATGGAGGGAAAAAATGATTGATCTGATTTTTGCATGTATTTATGCATTAAATGAGGTAATATGCAGAGAAAATGGTGTTGTTTGTGCAACAAAGGTCTCAATGATCAAGTGGTGGCTTCAAATCAATTTTGCATCCACTTATTCGGATACAAACATGAATGAAGCAAAACCTTTGAATTGGGAAGATGAGAGAGAGAGAGAGAGAGAGAGAGAGAGAGAGAGAGAGAGAGAGAGAGAGAGAGAGAGAGAGAGAGCGATAGATNAAGAGAGAGAGAGAGAGAGAGAGAGAGAGAGAGAGAGAGAGAGAGAGAGAGAGAGAGAGAGAGAGAGAGCTTTAGATTTGATTTTATATGCCTACATTATTTATAAACCTAAATATTAAATTAAAAATATCATTTTTATAATTAGAGAGAGAGAGAGAGTTATGTATGGAGATAGAGATAGATTTAACTTTAGATTTGATTTTATATGCCTACATTATTTATAAACCTAAATATTAAATTAAAAATATCATTTTTATAATTATAAAATAACAAGGAATATATAAATAAAATATTATTAAAAAACTTAAGAAATTTATAGATATTTAATATTGATAAAAATGATTAAATATCGACAACAAAAATTAATAGTGAAACAAACTAAGGGACTACACACCTTAGAATATTGGAAATCTTATATTGGTCCACGCTAGGTGAGGCCACAAATGGGGGACCTCATCTCTATACAAAAAGCCCCTCCCTTCTAAAAATGGATTCCTCTAAATGATGTAAAAATTAAAAAGCAAAATGAAAAGAAAGCTTTAAAAAATGCTACAAATCCATTATTTCACTCCCTATTTGGTGTAGGAGAAAAGATGCATATTGAAATTTACCTCATTTACATGCCTTTTCCTTTCCATCATTCTCTAGTTATCTTCTAAAACCCCAACACTTTTAACCTCCTATGGTATCTCTAGTATTTACCCCCATCCCCCAATAACATGTGAATGAACTCTATATATACTTAGCTTCCTTCTTACATGAATCCAAAGCAACCTTAGTGTTGTTTCTCTCCACTGAAGGTGGCTCACCCATTATCCTTAGTGTTGTTTATGTTTTAATTAGTGAGACCTTAATCTTAGTACACACTTTAGATTTCTTATGGGCCTCAATAGTGGTGTTTCCTTCCTTACTCATGTACTCCTTTCCATAGAATGATGATGGGGGATAACTTTCCACCATGTAGCATGTCCATCATCTCTTCATTTAACTCATTGACCTCAACTATATGACCTATGTTGGAATATATGTGGCGTGAAAAGGGGATGAGATCATATTCTAAAGTCTTATTCCAACACCCATCTCCAGTATTGGGAAAGATCTTTGAATGAGTAAATTTCCACCAATATGTGACCATAAGTGGTACATAAATAATTTGAGGAACCATAATCAACACCCAAAAATTATCCTAGTGAGTTGTTGATAGCTTTAAATTGGGAATCAAATCAAAAGTGGATAAATGGCTTTAAAATTCTTACACAAATTAGAGTCACAAAGAAAGATTTAGTTGTTGGATTAAAATATGAGTGCCAATGTTTTAGCATTAACAAATGTTGCTTATAGTTCCACTAGTAGTCATACAGAACTGTGTGGCAATCCTTGATATTATCAAATATCACAACAAGAAATTTCCACATTCATAGATAAATCTAGAGATCACCCATTAATGGTTCATCGCTTAACTCAAATAAAAACCTCTAGATCTATTGATTAGCCCTTGCTTCATAAAAAAGGCTTCATCTCAACCACCTCTTAGAAAACATCCTCCTCAAATATAACTTTTAGCATTGATAAAGTAGGTTGGAGTAATTGAGACTCCAAAAGAAGCCCACACTCCAATTTAAGTGCAAAACCATTCCTCACCAAGTCCATTTTTGCATTCGTCCCCATCAGCCAAAAAAAGGGACTCTCCCTCTTTTAGCATACCTTAGCATAGCTCATAGAGCTTTGTACAATGTTTGATCTACTATGAAAATGTCACCCATTTCCTATAATTCCAACCCTAGCATCGAAAGTTGCATAGGAGGAAGAGTTTGAATGTCTTCTAGTTGGCATAGGGTAGACCTAATAGTCAAGGGAAAAATATTGCATATCCAACTACCTCTACCAAGGAAAGTGAAAAGTTTCACAATAATTCAAAATAGATCTACAATAATTATAAATTAGACCATTTCTAATAGTTTTTGTTTATTATTGCAATTTCAGAAATTATAGACAAGGATAATTCAAAAAATTACAAATTTAAATCTAAATTAAAAACTAAAATATAGTTAAAAATGCAAAGTCAAAGTTATTTGGTGCTGAGACATTTTCTCCCTCCTTTTTACCTATGTGGATCCTTGGTCTTCTAGATTGCAACCCTCAACTTCTAGATTAACCATGCTACTCGTCATACTTGAAATATCTTGCAACTCATGAAAACTCATTGGAGTAGAATCCTCCAAAGTAATCTAATCTTTTGTGAGAGATAAGAGTCCACCTCTAAGCCATTCTACAAGCACTAAGAGAATAAGAGGAAAATTCTTAGTATCTTTAGAAGGAGCATGAAGTTTATTTTAATCTTTTGGGGTGTTGGGAAGATTAATACATAATGTTGAAGCCCAACCCCATCCCATCAAGATGGTTTTCTAGAAGATGTCCAAATCCCCTCTACATATTATTTTATGGTAATGGGATGTGAAATGGTCCATTAAGAAATATATCTCAGGTACATTTGAAGATAATTTTATCATATTTAATAGGTTGCCTCCAACTCCTATCATACACATTCAGTGATATCTCTATAGGCAAGCCATGAGATAAATCCATCTCAACAAATATTTAAGTACAAGTAGAATTCAGGTGATCAATAATTTCCTTATAAGAGAAATGATACTTTCCTAAGCCATTAGCCTTCATGTAGCCAAGTTCCCAAAATTGTAAAGGAAAATGTGGTAACCTCATCTAAAATTAAAAGTTGTAGCAAAGATTTTTGTACATGAATCAAAGGTTGGAACCAAGGTTTCATACACAAGAAATCACCCTAGAATACCCAAGGGTCATTTTCCAAACTCCTTATCCTCCTGAGAGTCTAACTCTAGGATAAATAATCCCCCGCTAGTAGAATTGGCACCTATTTTCAACAAACAATTGGTCAAATGTTCTACCAAGATTGGTGGAATGATCAACAAATGGTCTTGTCACTATTTTTCTATTCAAAATTTTGACACATCATTGTTAAGGTTGAATGTTCTATGCCAATCTTGGTCGAAATTGAATTTTTCAATTGCGAATTTTATGCGTTGAACATTCGACCAATGTCGGTCGAAATGTTTGGCCCATTCGACCAGGATGCCAAACCCACAATGCTAAATTTTGACACAGAATGGTCGACATGTAGACCAGTCTTAGTGAGGTTTTTGACCAAAGTGTGTCAAAATTTTGACCAATATGGAATGTTAAAAAAAAACAATTGAAGTAAATATCCAGAGTAATCACCAACGACATCCTGGTTGGTGATTAGTCTAGATATTTATCTTCAGGTGTTACTTTGCATTAATATATATGGCTATGGATTTTGTTATCTATTGCTTATTTGGATTGGTTGAAAGTATTTTTCTCTTCTTATTAAATATTGATCCTTATGGATTAAAATAAGAGATAAGTTTCCAATCCCACTCCATATTGATCCTTCTTCCATTAATCCTTCCTTAATTCCTATGCTCCCTTTATGTAGATCACAACTGTCTTATATCTTGGAACAAAACTTACTATGGTTACCTTCCTTATGATGATCCATTCTTCCATGCCTTCAACAAATGACTCTCCCTCCTATTTATATCTTCATGACGGGAGTCACAACATTTCATTATTACAACCTTTCAAGAGAGCCACAACCCTTCATCCTTGAAAAACTAACTGCAAGGCACCTTTATAAAGAAGAATTGCAACCATGTGTAGAATTTAGATGATCAAAGCTAATTTGAATTGCATATGATGATGCCATGCATTAAATATTAATAAATATTCAATGATCATGAACCATTTCATGGGTTATGGAGAATATTTTTCAAAAATGTTTTTGCCTTAGAAACCTTTCTATAAGACAAACATTTTCAAAAAAAAAATTGCCATGAATTTGTCCAAGTCGAATCTGATTTGAAAATGTGGTTTCGCAAATCCAAGATAAATCAATTATCAAAGCACCACACCTGATAAAAGAATCTGATAGCACCATTCACAATGATCCACGCATCGCCCTAAGAAAGTTATAATGCCGGTACCAATGAATATTTAATGCAAAGATAAAGTTTTCCAGGGTATGCCTCTATCATCTAACCAAATGTTGTCAAAGCACCACACCTAATAGAAAAATCCGCTTGGACCATTCACAATTCACAATTGGAAGCAGAAAATAGTAATGATAGAATTATGATCACACATGAAGGAGGCCTTATTAGCATGGTGAGAGCACATTGCAAGTATTCTACGTTAGTGATGCTTCAGTGACATTCTTTATTTGGTTATCCTATTTGCGTGAAGGTTTTTCTAAGTGAGGACAGGTATGGTGAGTTACAATTGGGTTCGTAGAAGTAAAAGATAAAGGGACAAGGTTCTCAATCAAGTTGGCAGGAATAAAAGAGAATCTCTAATTGGTGATTCTAAGGTGCATTTAGGATATGTGTGAGGTGTTTTGGGAGAAAGAGGATTATATTTTAGCAACAAGGGGAGAGTTTGTTGCAAATTTGTGCCTTTCCTTGCTTAAAAGGGCTATTCATACCTAACCAATTTGAAGACATGGAAATAGTGAAGCACACATAATCAATCTGAGTGACGAAGAGTCTAATGGAAAAGCACATTGAAAGAGAAGATTCCACACCCTCCCTAATGCAACAAGAGGCAAAAAACAAGGAGTTTGAAGATTTGAAAAGAGAAATGGCAGTGTTGAGGCTATATTGTTGTGATATGGGTAAGGTATAGCAGGCTTATATGCTTCACATGATAATAGGAGACTTTAAGTGAGAAGTGATTACAACATTTTAGTGTTCTATAGCGGTTCTATTCACATGACCAGACATTGTAGGGGGTTCAATAATGGAATCCATCTCCGATCATTGGCAGACTCTGCAAACTACTAGCAAGCGTAAGGAGGCTTAAGGGGAGTAATTGGCATTGTACAGGTGTGCAAACCAACGGTGGGAATGCTTGAAAATAGAGGGAAAATAAGGTGGTGTTTAGGGTTTAATTTTTATACATACATTAGATGGATTATTGTTTGGTGTTCTTGGTTTTTGGAGATATATAATATTTGGAATTTTTTTGCTTGCCTTGTTTCCTCAGTAGAAACGGGTAATGAATCAACAACTGCTATTTCGAGAGTAAAGATAACTGTTATTCCAGTCTCAACAACTCAAAGTGGTGCAGAGAAAGACTCATGTTCAAATTGAGCTTCAAAGCATCCTAAAGACTATAATTTGGACAATCAAATATTGAAACATGGCTTTAATACCAACTAATAATGTGTTGCTGATGAAGGCAGGTTTAGATTCCAAACAAAGATTGAAAATATCATAATCACACCAAAGAATAATTCATTTTCCTAAGTTCTGGATATTTATTTACTTGAGGATATTTAAATCATTAAATGAATACCACCATAAGTAACACTTTAAAAGTACTATGTACAAGTACAAGCCAGAACTTCAACAACAAATACTACTAAAACAAACTTACAGTTATACTAGATAATAAATTCCACCAAAATGAAATTCACCATGACAAACTACTCATTTACACTAAAAGTGTAAGGGGCATTTAAGTTATTCATCAAATGTCAATGTTATGCTTAGCTATACTTGAATTAGTATTACTTGGCTGTGAAGGGGATCTGTTTCTCGAGAAATAATCTCCTGCAAACTCAAAATTATAAATGATGCAGAAACAATTGGGTTTGTATTCATGCATGGAAATGTTGCATGCCCACCTTTCCCATCTATTGTTACTTCAAATGTAGCTCCAATAGCACATAATATAATCAAATTGCACATATTTGAAATCTCATTCCATTTTTCAGCAAGGAGATTTCAACGACCAGCTTATAACAAATCTTCAAATGGAGTTCAACAATCAGAAAGGACCACCCAATCATTATCACTAGAATATCATGAAAACAACAAAAAAGAATGATAATATAAAACAATAGATGGGAAAGGTGGGCATGCAAACATTGAGATTTAGACTATTGTACAAAGGAGGGAAGTGTCAAATCTCATTCCCTAGGGGCCCCCACTAGACTAAACAACTTGTGACAGTTGTTGGAACTAGAAAGGTGCTAACTACTCTTTTATTATTTAAAGTTTGTCATTTGTATATACTTGGGTAGCTTTGAGTTATAGTCACCATTACTTGCACCATGTGATTCAACTTAATTAGCAAGATTTGTTTCAGGGATTTATGCTTGTGTGCATGTTATTTGCCATCTGTTTAGACTTTCATGGAATGGTTTGATGTTATAATACCAAATTAGATCTATAAGTTAACTTCCCTAAAAGTTATAATACCAAAGTACATCTATAAGTTAACTTGAGTGATTAGGGTAGGATTGGGTAGCTTATTAATATGGTTTTGTACTCGGTTGTTATTGTTGGTTAGTTTGGTTTTATAATAGGAGATTGATATTGTGCATGTTATCTGTCATTTGTTTAAAGTAAACATTGCAAATATCTGAAATCTCATTCCATTTGTCAACAAGGAGATTTCAATGACCAACTTGTAACAAATCTTCAAATGGAACAACAATAAAAAAGGATTACCCAATCATTATCACTAGAATATCATGAAAACAACAAAAAAGAATGAGAATAATATACATACTTTATCTCATCATTGACAAGATTTTGTATTGCATTGGCATACACTTGGCTCAATAGGCCTTGACCTCCCCTCAGTTTCATCAAAAATATGTATAACAAAGAATCAATACACTCTCATTAGTTGTGATATGAGAAGAAAATAATAGTCCTATGTAATGTCCCTTTTTGTCGCAGTTTGGGATTGATCCTCAGAAATGTAAGTTGTTACAATTATTTTTCGTCTTAATATTTCTTTATTTTGATTTTTCATTTGAGAGTGCTCGATAGATACTAAGTGCATACAAAGGCAATATTGTAAATTTGTAGTACTTTCATGTATCATTCTGGGAGTAAAGATTGATGCCAATGTCTGTTTTATTCAAAATGATATGTCCTGTATTTATGGATGAAATTAATGTGCAAATAATTTCACTGTTGCATCCTTTCTTGAAGCATTAGATGACGTTGTTGCAAAGAATCTAGAAACAAGTAGTACAGTTGATTCATTGTCTGTTTCTACTAATGAAACTCAATTTGTTCAAGACCAATTACCATACTAAGCATAATTACAAAACATGAACATTTTATGTTACAAATATAACTACACACATCATGAAATCACACTCAATTTGCCTAGAAGTAAGGTGACAAATAGAGTTGATGACTCTTTCATTTAATAAGTTACAAAACAAGTAACTACGTTAACAATACATAACAAACACACCTTTGTTTCCTTCTTTTTAATTGGTAGTAGAAGAGAGAGCATCAAGGTGATATCTAGCTTGCCTTGAAGTATTGAGATTTCCTACGCTACTTTGTTGAAGGAGCTCAAACCATCACAAAGGATCTAGCATTAGATGACAACACTCATGATGGATTATATTCCTAATTGTATACTTGTAAATAATGATAATGATTGTTAATTTTGCATACTTAAGCCATATAAATTGATTCACAACTTTCAATTTGCAATTTTCTACAAACACAATAATTTTTAAATGGCCATGGCAAAGCCATCATCTGCCACATGTCCCATGTACATGACATGTGGAAGTATTGACAAGCTAGGTGGATTGTTTATGAATGCTACATGCAAATTCTATATTGTTAACATATATTACTACTCTGTGTTAGGAAATGGGAGTCCAAAGGAACTGATTTAACACTTCACCTACTCAAAAACATAAACCAATGAAATAATCCAGACTAGGCCAAGAGAGGTTGACGCATTCAAGAAGAGAATACTTACACAAAATGAAGCCGAATCATGCCAGACAAGTTAAATATTGGCCCTTCCAGTTTGTTATTTGATACTTGCCTGATAATGACACATTCAAAATGCACTTATGAGCAAAAACCTAGAACGAATGAAATTAATTAAATAATGAAGGTATGTTAGTTTGAGCTTCACTTGGTTTCGAGAATACTTTAATATTATCTACTTAACAAGGACAACCATGTGAAGGTGGAAGCTCATTTGGCCTCATCCCCTCCCCTTAACGTCAATCTAAATTCACCATTAACATCTAATTACACACTTCATTCATCCATTTATGAACTATAATATTCAATCAACACAATCACATAACATTCATTAATATGATATAACATTCATTAATACACAACACTAATCAAGAATTCATTAACACATAACAATATTCATTAAAATGACATAATATTCAATATTAATACGCAACATTCATAGATAATTACTTAAAATAACATTCTTTCATTATCCAACAAAGTTAATAAAACAAGTTTTATCAAAGAGCATTTTTAAGAAATCATTTCTTTTTTGTGTTTTACTTAGTTTTCTTAAGGAAAAGGCTTCCAAAAGCATCAATATCTTCCTCAATACCTTGCTGTGATCTCAAATTATGATGCTTCCTCATGTTTTGAGGAGCATGAGGCTGCTGCACTAAAGGGGGCTCTACTGCAATAACAAGTAAATGAGTTAAATTTGCATACTTTTTTTACTATTACATGTATTTCATTAACCAGTAGAACATAACATGCATTTTTCTTTACCTGAAAATGCCACATCATGTACAATAACATTTTGATCTGCCACCACCTCAACATGCTCTAAAATATTCAAAAAAAGGTTACACAGTCAATTGCAATTAAATATGTTTAATTCTATTAATAATTACATAATTTATTTCCAATAGCAAATTAATACCTCCACCACTGTGATGCACATCATTTTCTTCATCACACCCAGGTTCTATGATAGGATTTGAAGGCTGCAGTGAAATGTCATGCACATTGTTATCATGAAATAGTTAATTTATGTTCAAAATTAACTATTCAATTTGATTTACTTTTCATTTGACCAATTTACCCTTTGTCTGAAGACCTAAAAGATACTGTACAATTGGATCATTTACAATTATCATGCACAACTTAAACATACATCAATAATGTGTAAGCACTATAATATACCAAAAATATGTGACCTTAACAATATATAACTCTATAGTCAGAAAATGGAAGCACTTCCATAGGAGACTGGTTTAGCCTTCTGAGTGAGTAGTTTGGGGTCATGAAAAGTGCCTCTGAATGGGTTCCTGATCTTGACATGGTTTCCCCCCTGACCTGCCTTTCTAACCTCCATTTTATGACCTAAATTATGCATTCTGGGTCTCTGACCTGTGATCCTGGGATCTGGGGACAAGGTTGACCTCCTAGGATAGGGTCAACCTCGACCCTTCCCTAGGACAGGGTTGACCTTGACCCTATCCTAGGACAGGGCCGACCTTGACCTTGTCCCAGGGTCCAAATCCTGAGAACTTTTGGTTTCCGAGATGTCGGTCTTCTCAAAAAGTTTTCTCCCGCTTCCGGGTTGGCTGTTTCGGGTTTCAAATTGGTTGATTCCTAAATTATATTTAATATAGGTCCTCTCCTAGGGATAAAGGCTTAAATGATGATTTAATTATCCTATGTAGGCCTCCTTAGAAGATTGCGCCCTAATTTCATATAAAAGGGAGCCTTCTCCTCTCATTTTCTCTAAGCATGAATAACCATCATCAAGCATTATTACGCAATTGAGAAGGATTTTCAAGTGCAATTCAAGCAAGCTAAGGAGAAATATTTGAAGCAAGCATCCATCATTCTCAAGTATCCATTTGCATGAAGGAGATCCATTGTAGGCTATTGAAGGATTCAAGCCAAAAAAAGTGCCCTTTTGGTGATCTCTCCATCCCTCTTCTTCCAAAGCCCTTGTCAAGTTCAAGAATCCATTCAAGACTTGGTGTTGGAGATCTACAAGAAAGAGATTGAAGACATCCTTCCTTTCTAAATTCCATGTTTTGAAGCATACTTATGGATCCACGGATTCGAATCCTCCACAAGGACATAATAAGTAAGGTGAATTTATGTGTTTACTTTGTTTATCTCTGCAATTTTCAATTACATATATTAAGGTTAATTCCAAAACCAGGGTTTGACCAAGGAAAACCCCTTTCCCCCAACAAACAAATATTTTTCTTGCAGGTACAGGTTCGGAACTATAAATCTGAGGCCAAATCTGGATACCCTTTTTGGATTTCTTTCAGACTATGCGAACAGGGACACTTTCAGAGTTGAGCAGATCGAGTTGGAAAAAGTGGTATAGGGTCAACATTTTTCATAAGATGACATCAGAATGGAAAAATATTTCTTGGTTTTGTCCGTCTCTCTGTTCCGATTCGGTATCAACTGTCATCATCTCCAGAAATAATTTACAGATCTCAGAAAACAACAATATTTAATCTGCCACTTTGGAAGGTTGGTACTTTCTCCTATTATTTTTAATTACTGTCATTAATCACATTAATCAATCAATTTATAGAATTTAAGATCCCCTTTCTTGGTCTCTTTCCAAATATCGGATTCATTTGTGTATTAACCCTTTGGGGTTGATCAAAATTGGATCTCCTTTTTGTGTATTTGAGGGTGAAAGAAAGGAGCATCTTATCGTCCCTTAATCACAATCAACACAAATAACAATTAACAATTCAAACCCTCCTAAACCACAATTCTCTCCTTTACATTTTGGTAACATAACATCATCTACAACACATCATTCATCATCTTCAAATTTTTTATGTTACATTTTGGTGAACCCGCGATAGACAAATCTTTCTTTTTGGTGTTAGATTTGCATTTTGTATGTTAGATCTTGCATGTTCTTTCAAATTACATTTCAATTACATAAATCTAAAATTTTGTATTAGTTCATTTGCATTGTATTGGTGTATGAGCTTTACTACATCTAGTCCTACTTATAGTATCCTGGTTAGAAGAAGCCGTAGACGTATGGGTTCCTTTGATCCCGAGTCTTCCACTCCTTTCCTTAGGATCCCGGATGACAACTTGATAACTCATGATTCCAATCCTTCTATGGAGCATAACTCTTCTCACTCATCTCATGATGAGGATGAT
>MU224446.1:87403-104393 GCA_018584345.1 Thuja plicata
TTTGATTACAAGATTTTTTTCAGAAGTTTGAGTTTTTCTATATTAAAAGAAAGAAGTTAAATATATAAAAGAGAAAACTGACATATAAGAAAATGAAAGATTATAAGTTTGGCTATAAAATCACAACAAAGTTCATTGTCAAACAGATTGTATTTCTAGGATTTGATAGAACACAAGAGAAGTGCACAATCCAGATCAATGCAAAAGCTCCTGCTTTAGTTCATGTGAAACCAACCTTGACTGATGTGATCCATGTAATTAGACACAATACTTTTCAAATCGGTACAAATCAAGCTAAGTCAGAGACAGGAACCGTGAGCAACTTGCTGCAAGGAAGAACATATGTGAATTCTTTTTTAGATGCAAACAATAATGATCTAGATGTCTTGTTAGTCCCCATGGGAATGACTGTTACTGGCCATCATATTGCAGATCATCACCTTAAGACAACTTCAACCTCCAGCAGAGATTCTGATTATTCTCAACAACGATTAAGGGGAGGAATAGATCTTAAATCATATAAACAAAGAGAAGAAGCTCTTGAAGGCTTGCTAGAGTTTAGTGCACAATTACTCCAATAGGAAAGACTAGAAGAACTTGGCATAGTTATGAGGCCTTTTGGATGTGGTAAAGTCTCCCCAAGAGAAACAACCACCTAGTTGACAAAAAGCCTAAAAGGAGTGATGAGTGATGATCACTACATGGGTTGAGAATCATCGATAATTCAACATGGTACTTGTTTATATATGTTTTGTATCTAGTTTTCTAATGTGTAAATATTACTTGGCCCTCAATTTTCTCCCAAGTCCAACATGTATCCTTTATATCTGACTTATGTTGTCTCATCTATAGCATCTATTTGTAGACTGACGATTAGTGTTAATAAAAACTTTTGTTGCACAGTTTGAGAAAAAACTGGGTGTGGTCATGGCAGAAAATGTGCCCCAAAATGGCACAAAAAAAACCTTGTAGGAAACGTGACCACTCTGTCACACCATCAATCATTGTTGGAGCTTATTTTCATATCTCATGATTCTCATTTCTTAGTCTCATATATTCTTTAGACCGGATCCTTTGTTGTCATTTTTTCCTTTCTCAAAATGTATTAACAACTCCTTTAATTGAAAATTGAGCTAACATAAAATATCAAGCCCAGATTTGGTGTCAGATTTTATCTTTTTGTGGAAATTAGGACCTCTTTCACGGAAGGCACATGACTTACAATGCTTTTTATTATTTGAGAAAGTCCATAGTATGATTGACAACTCATAATGTTCTAGAAGCATTTTTGTGCTACAAAGGATCGAAAAGAGGACAATATGCGTAGAGGTTAGAACCTTAGGATGCATATGGCCAGTGTTTTATGTTTTCAATACAATTTCTATTGAGATCATTTGCTAAAAAGCTCACGACTTTGTTTTTGTATCATTATATTTGCTTGAGAAAGCAAAGCCATTTCAATCATGTTTGAGGACATTGAAAAAATTTCTAGGCCAATTTTTATAAATATTTCAGGCACCCCTTCTTTGAGAATAATGGAGCAGGGAAAGCATTTGAGATTTTCTTTATAAGCTGACTTGTTCTCAAACTAGTAGCTGAGTCTCGATTAAGTGGATGAGATGCAACAAAATTGGTAAAGAGGTGTTATAAAAATCTCTGGTCTGTATCATTTGATTTTCAAAATGATTCAAACTTTACATGAAAGTGAGTCTGGATGATGAACAGGAAATTTGGGAATATAAAAACTAAGATGTGGTATATTAAAAAATTCTTCTTTCATCATGAATTGTATGAGAAGAAATTTTATGATGATTTATTTTTATGTGGATGATGGTATCCTAGAAAACGAAATTATATTTGCCCAATTTTTCTCATAGAATAGTTCAGACACTTTTGTTGAATCTTTTGGAGTGCAAGAATTGAGATGAATCCATGAGATATAATTTTTTTGTTTAAAAAAATGCATACCATATTACATCCAAGATTTAGATGATGACAACTAAGCAGTTAAAACAAGACAATTAATCCATGCGAAAGAAAGAGTATACAACATGGGTCCTAGAGAGTGACCATTAGGCAAGTACGAGCATATTACCAATCCAACTTGTATGATTGTATCTATTTCATGTGCATGTCCAAATGGATCAACAGTGTGATGGTAGGTAGGATAAGAGTAGAGAAAATGCCTTCTTACACAACAATTTGGATTATAACAAACACAATACAGTAGTTTTGACACATGTAGTGTCTACTTATATCATAATTGTCCTTATCAAACATTGTGAAAATATTTATGAGAAGAATACTAATCAAAAGTTAACTGGTAATCCCCGTAATGGGAAGCAGTATTAAGTTGTTCAAAGCCTTTGAAATAACTTGTATTGTCAATGGTGGGTCATATAAAATGACACAAGAGCAGTTAGAATGCTAATACTATGCTCTTGCACATCTTTTCACCAGCTGTTATGAGTTGTGAACCTAAGATCATAGACACATTAATAAAATATGTCTTATGGTTTCAAATATAAGGTGATCTAAATGAAGGTTACATGATTTAATTTCTTTAGCACCTTTAACACCATTGTTTGAGCTAAACTAGTAGTAGTTTTGAACTCAACTTTGGATTAATTCAAGAACTATCTTACCTTGAAGCCTAACATAGAATCCTAAATGCTTTGAAATTTCTG
The DNA here is from genome assembly GCA_018584345.1 of Thuja plicata. Lineage (NCBI taxonomy): Eukaryota > Viridiplantae > Streptophyta > Pinopsida > Cupressales > Cupressaceae > Thuja > Thuja plicata. Next base: position 90,091 of record MU224446.1, read on the forward strand.
CTACAAGCTATTATGTTTCCCTTGACACAAATATTCTTGCCTAAAGTATTGCAGTATGCAGATGCTTGAAACATTCACATAAATCTTCTTTAAAGTTTGCAGTTTGCACAAAACAATGTGGATGTGTGACACAATCTAATATAAATAAATTTTAAAATGAAAGAACAAGTATTTTACATTAGGTTACAAAAATAAATGTGCAAATTATCAGCCAGCCCACCCTATCTATGCAACTATCAATGTTTATAAAATTAACAAGTTTTGTTATACCATTGCATCAAAGTAGAGATTGTTGTGATCAGAGGACAATCATTTATTAAAGCCACAATGCAATCAGTATGGACAATTCAATTATAATAATTGAATGTCGATCAAGAACATTTCCAAGATAGAAATCATTGAATATGAAAAAATGACCATGATAGGTATCTATGCAAGAGTCTGGAACTAAATTCATTATCTACTATAGAGAGTGATACTAGAGGTGTTAAAAGTATGTTAAATAGCCTTATCATGTCAGCTAAGGACAAAATGAATGCTTATTGTCCAAATGATAAAACAATACAATGCCACAATTTAAACATCGAGATACAGCAATCAAATGTTGACCAAGAGAATTTCCAAGATAGCAAGTTAAGATAGAGAAATCACAAAAAAATCACATCATATAATGGAAGGCAATGATCACAACTACAACATGGAGACATATAAGTTTGCTACAAAATGTAAGGGAAAACATGTCATTTTAGTTAGGATCACAATAGGGTAGCAGGATAAGAAAAGGACAACATACACTATGATGTATAACAACTAGTTTTTATCAATGAAATTCTGGAGCAGAATCAATGTTTTGAAGAAATGATGTTTTGGAGCCTTCTACATGACTTAAAAGTGCAACTACAAATCAATTTTATATCTCCAAAGTTGCAATGATTAAATGGTGTTAGACCAGCCTAAAGAGTGATACATTGGTATTCAAATGAGTAGGCCATGATGAAATAAGTTGGACATAGCAAAGGAAGGAAACATCATATAGTGGTATCACAATTGCAATAAGGTGTGTTGAAGATTGCTTGAAAGATACCATTTCCACTTTGGCCATAGGAAATTAAATGTGACAGTTTGAAACGTTATCATTTTAGGGTCTAATGTGAATTCCAAAAAACAAAAATATCATGGCAATGAGTAATGAAAGAGCATACAAGGTACATCAAGTCAACTACCCAATCGTGATCATCTCAAATATGTATGGAGCAGCTACATTTGTGTTCTGCAATAGGATATAAAGATATTTGAAATATTCAGCACACAACAAGTTAAGCATATGACCTCGTTAGTCCTTAGAATACAGATTAGTATCATCATTTTCATTTATCTAAATATAGATTTTTTCAGGTTTTTTTCATCGAGGAACCGTTCTTCAATGCATAAGAATCCAAAATGTGATGCATGTGCAGAGTGAAGGAGATGCATGAGCATAATTGAAAGAGATTTATGAGCAGGTTTATGAGGAGATCATGAGTAGAATCTGAACAGACTGTGATGCATGTGCAATTTTCACTATGTTTTCACAAAATTTTCACCTGAATTGCATTTTAGAAAATAATTCAGGTGAAAAATTATAAGATACAAAAATTATAATGTAGTAAGAAGAATGATACAAATAGAAAACCAAATTAGAGAGATTCAGTTGACACAAAATGAATCACTTAGACTAATGATCTCTTTTTCTAGGTGATTCAAAATTTCAAATTACTTATGCTAATATGCTTTATTTTGATTTATGAACTATAAATATATAAAATAAAATAATTATGTTGCAAGCTAAATGTATTGCAATGTCAAAATTGTTCAAAAGCATTAATAAATTATCGTTTTATTTGTTCATCATGCAAATTTGCAACTATTTTTTTCTGCTCACTATTTTGATAATGTTTAAATATCTATTTGAATTCATGATATAGAAAATTACTTTGACATTGCTAAAATAGTTTCATCCATCCAATTTTGCAGGACTTGGTAGGGACTATACTTGCAGTGCAACCCTTGTTTATATAGTAATATAGTTCCTAAGTTCCTTGGATCTTCATTATTTGGAAGACAAAAGCATGATACATTTACTCATCCACAAGCCTTAATTGCAACATTGACAATTATTGTGTATGTAAAATAGCAAAGAAATTCACACAAGCCCTACAAAATCTTCATGAGCCTTTACACATACATTTTAAATCTATAATCTTTAGAGGAATCTAAAATGATTCTATTTTAGTTTCCTTATAACATACAATTGTTTCCACACAAGCATCCAAAGAAAGGTTCACATTCATTATCTTAGACAATTATTCAATGCCATGGTGGATTCTATCTTACTTTCTTTAATGATATACAAGTGCTTCAAATAATAGTTGAATAAAATATTATCTTGATCAATCACCTCATCGGTATCCTCATGCAACAAGTACATCCTTGCAACTATAGAAAGCATTAAAGCACTAGTCAATGGTTATATAACATTAAGGACATTATACCTTTCTAAAGATTGATTAGGATTGACCAAAAGCCTTGGAATCGCCTCTCAATTCCCCATACAAGGAGCTTCCTCCATCATTTTAGTCAACTCCCATATTCTCATTGTTCATATGTAGAGATTAGGATTTCTAGTCTCCCTTCTAATTAAAGACAAAACCTTATACTACCTAAGCCATGCTAGTTCTTTTACCTCCACTTTGCTCTTCATCTACTTTATTAAGGGTTGTGTTGTTGAAGACAATTATTCAATTGTGTATTGTCATTGATGTTACACATGTACTTACACTTATGTAGTGATGTTACACAAATGTCTACATCCGGACCAAGCACAGTTGGTGAATAAAATGTTTAGTGTTGATTGAGTTCAGTCAGGCATTGAAGAAAGTTCAGTGTTGACCGAGTCATTCAGGCATTTCATTCTTGGGCGGCATTCAGTGGCAGCCGACTAACAATGATTTATATTCTATAATTAATTGGTTATATCAGGCCAACTAATTTTTGATTTATTATTTAGAAGTATATTCAAGCCGAATTGACAAGGCTTACCATATAAATGAAAGGTCAAGTTTGGATTGAATGTGTGGAAGTGCAAGTGAGTTACAAGGTGAGAAAGCAGAAGTGTGGAATTTTGTGATATGAAGAGTGAAGGCAAAATTAGATAGGATTCTGATTGAGTATAGATCACTTAGAGCTACTATAGAACATCTGATCAGCAAGGATCCAGTTATAATCAGAACAGAGATCTGAATAAGCAAAGACAGTTGCTTCCACATACAGGTCAACTCATTGTTACTTTCTAACAATTGTAGCAGTTGTCTAAAATCTCTTAACAGAGTAGAATTAAGAGTCTTTTTGTAAATCCTCTCAAAAGGTAGCATTTCTATGTTGAAGTGTTGAAGACCTCTAACATGGCCACTCCTCACAGGGTGATTAAATCCTTTAACAAGTTCACACCTAATAGTGTGTTACTGTAACCTTTAACAAGGTTGGCTCCTAACAGGGCTCACTTCAGAAGAGTGAAAAATAGTAACTATTTACATTGGTGGTTTTTCCCATATTGGGTTTCCACGTTAAATCTTGGCGTCACCTGTGTATATCTTATTTGTTTTATGCTTTATGTTTCTGCACTTAATCTCTAAAGTATAATTGCATTGGATATTATCAAGATTGATTTGACACCCGAGTTACAAAAGAATATCTTGATTAACCAAGTAACAGTGTTAAAGTATTTAAGACATCTAAGGGAAAAGGATTTGTTTTGGAGTAACTGATTCACCCCTCCCCTCTCAGTTACTTATCTCATTTCCAACAATTGTATTAGAGCTTCAAGTGCTTTCAGAGAAGGTTTCAAGGCCTAGCTAAGCTAAAGATCATAGATGTCTTACAGAAGCGAGATCCCTAAGCTAAACAAAGACAATTTCCTAGCATGGCAGGAGCTGATGGAGCTACATCTATCTACTATCGGAGATTCTAGTTTGCAATTTTTGGAGAGAAAATATGTGGAACCTGTTGGCACTCTCAAAAATTTGTGAGGAATGGGACACATTAGCATGCATTTGTACTATTTTGTTTTCAAGATGCATGTGGGAACCAGGTGTTTTCTGGGTGGTTTCATAAAATGCATTTGTCCATTGCCTTTCATATGCTTCAGTGGTTTATTTCGAGTCCTAAAGTTGCATGCTCAAACGGGTTTTCATTAGTTCGTTCCTAGGGGGTCTCAAAATCAGAAAATTGTCAAGTGTAGAAATCACCGAGAAGGGCTACTTCGGGATTGAATATCTTGAAATTTGATGAGTGTTATGAAAATCTGAGCCTAACATCTTTTTGTACACATTGCATACTACTTACGTTTCCGGTTTTAGGTCCCTGTGATAAGTTTTGACCCTGTTTATTCCTCCCCTTCCAGAGGTGTTTTCTAGAATCTACGTTTTCACCTTTTCACAGTTTTGTTGGGAGCCTTGTTCATGATATTATAATTTGCACTGATGGATTGGTAGGGATATTTTAATCATTTCCCTACATTATAGACAAGTTTTACTTCGTCCCTGTTAGTTTTCAGCTCATGACGAATCCATTGGGTGTGTTTCCCAATTCGATTCCATTTGCAGTTTCTGCTGTTTGCAAAGATTGTGAAGTGCACCAGTTTGCTGTAGGTCAACTTTTCTCATTTATAACTCTTTCCTGGTATCACCTATTAGATAAATTATTGTTTCATTGCATTTCAAACATGAAGTTCTACTTTCAATTCCGGTTGGAGGTCTCTGCCAATCCATTTGATATCTTTTTGAAGGCGTTTCCAAATTGAACTTTCCATTGTTTTCTGTGTATTCCGGGTTTATCTCTACAAGTCCTGATTTTCATGAAGCTATATCTTTTGCCTGATTGACTCCCAGATCCAGATGATGATTGAATCATGTTGTTTACATCTCAATGAACTTGTGTGCTAGTTTGTGGCTTCCCAGGGTTCTGTTTGGTATTTTTGCCAGGGTGATTTCAAATGCAATTTACTACTTTTAACAGTGGTTTACAGAAAACAGAATGAAACGAGCAACTTTGAAGACTTATAAATTTCGCCTCGGTTGTCGTCATGGGATGCCATTTTGGGGAATGATAGTTTATAGATCAGAGAATATGCCTGTCAGAAGGCAGGGTCCGATCAGGTCATTATGTCAGTTTTTTAAAGCCAGTTTTCGGGCCTGTTTCTCTTGATTTTGGTGCTTTGGAAACAAGGTTTTTGATCTTTTGGCGATCTGGGTTTGTTCGTTCTTCAATACTGGGACGTCCTGGGGATGTCTGGAGTAGTTTTTGATCTGAGTGTTTGAATTCAAAAAAAATTTAGCCGGGCCCATCTTGGACCCGACTTTGCTTAAAAAATGGTCACCCCTTCAAAGATAGCATGTGCTCTTTTGAGGCCAGTGCAACAAGGTTGTTAAGAGGACGGTCAAAACCATGAAAAGGGCACATCACTTGTTGGTGGCCAGTGTTTATATTATAAAGTTGTAAGGAATATTGACATACCTGACCCCAGAGAAAAAGCTGAGACAGAACATGACGAAGTTAATAATGAAATAAATGGTCAAGGAGATCTGTTGAAGAAGGGGAGCACGGCTCTATTGATGGTCATCAACAGCAGCGAGTAGATGGAGATACTTGAGCTGCGTTTAAATAGTAGTTAGAAAACATTACAAAAGCAAATCGTAGATTCAAAGCCAAGCTCCACAACCTTGCCAGCACCCTCCCTGCCCATGGTAAAATAGGATGCAAACAAAGTAGATTTGTTGAAGCTACTCGAAATGAGTTTGAAGGGAAAGGCATTAGAAATTTACAAGCAATGCAATCGGCAGGTGTGAAGACATCTGTGGCTACGCCAAAGCATGTGAGAGAATATCCCAGCTGTTTAAACTTTTAGCTAATGTAATCGGCATATGTAAAGCCACATTCCACAACTGTTTTTAGGCATGCAAAACCGCTGGTGTAAAGCCAAATTCAACATCTTTGCCAGCGTAAGGAAGAAGACCACACTGTATGTGGAAACAGAGACAAAGCATTTGAATAAAAAAAATGTGGAGTAGCCTACCTGCCAATGCAAAATGTGGGAGCACAAACAGAGGAATCCACGCACAGAGCAGTCCAGCGCAATGAATTTGGAAGCCCACGCAAGGATGTGAGACAGCCTAGCATATGGAGGAGATCATCATATTAGAGAATGGCATCGACATGTAATACATTAGGCGAGCCACACATTTTGTTGAAGAGGAATGGGCTGGGCGCCAAACGTAATGCAAAGCCATATATGCCACATTGGCAAAGAGTGGGCTTTTTTTTAATGTTTATATGTCCCAACGCACATAGAGAATGCAAAGTGAAGGAAGAAGAGGCTATGTTGCTGCCTCAGCCATGTGGGTCCGCCTGGAGGTGTATGCCAGCTAGATATGGACCTGATTAAACTAAATTTTGCAGGAGGAGATGGACACGCTTACTGGACGACAGTGCCACGTGGCAGCAAGGCGTGAATTCGCTAAGGACTGGATGGTGTAACATCAAATGCGACGATTCAGCGACTTAACCGCGCGCCAGGTCGCTAGATCCTGGCGGTTTAGCCCTGGCCATTTCGCGACTTGGCGAGCCTTTGTTAGGTGGGTCCCGCTGTAGGAGGCCAAAATGAATATTTTATTCAAAATTCCTTCCCGTGCAAAGTGAAAAATCAAAGTTAAAGATATATTTTCATATAGTTTTGACTATATTGAAAATTCAAATATTAAAGTTACAGACTTGGGAGACCATTTTAATGGCTGGGGGCTTTATTTTCCGCCCAACTATAGACTATTATATACTGTCGGAAAGGTCTCAACGTGAGGATTCTGATTCTGGAATCAGATTTTGCATAGGTGGCCATCTGCTCGCGTTATTTTTAGTTTAAGTTTCAGGGGGGCCAGGAATATATTTTTGAGATATCTGATTTGTTATGTCCGGTGACTCATGTGTTTTCAAGGGGATAGAGCAGATCAGGTTTGTTGTTCCAGACTTCATGACTCATTTAGTGAGTAGTTCAGAGTTGGACAAGTGTCGAGTTGTAATGCTTTCTGGTGTTTTCCCCCTTCTCTTCTTATTCTCCTTTCTTTTTAGTCTGTGGGGGTTCCAATTTCTTTGCATGAGCTGAGCTCTGCAAGTGTTTGAGTTCCATTAATGCAAGTTCTGGGTTTCATGTCAGAGTTCTAATTCTGAGTTTCATGTGATTGAATGTATAGATATAGGATGATTTAATGAAGTACAGTGAAAATCCTTTCCCATATTTGTCTGATGTCTCTTTGTGTTTTGTCAAATTGTTGTATATTGATTTGTAAAGCATCTCTGTATACCTGTTTACAAGGTAAATGGTGTAATGATTTTCAAGTTTCTTTCAAGGGGAGTGTAATACCTTGAAGATTGTTGCTAATAATATAATGTTTCATGAGGATCTGATGTCCAAGTAGGGGAAAGAAAGAATGGTGTGCAAGGTACATCGTTTGAATTTCAGTTGTGTAAGATTTGAAGTTTCCTGTTGACGTGCATCTCATGACTCCATGCCCAGGATTAGGCACTGGTTTAACTAGACTTGTAATCTAAATGTTTTCAATTCAACTTTCCCTTTTTGTTGATAAGTTTGGAAGATATATTGAGCATGTGGGTAGGCTTCCCATATCAAAGATTCATCTCAGTCATGAATCCCGTTGCAGGACATGTTTGTTCTATTTAATCCACTAGTGAACCTGCTTATTGGGTGTTTGTATTAGTTTGCATAAGCAAAGAAGTAAGGTACACCCGCCTGGGTCTGTGGAGCCCGAAGAGTAGAAGGTATTTTATGCCTTGTTGAAGTTGGGTTTTGTCTGGTTGAGTCAGTTTGTGAACTGGTGAAAGATGATATGTTTTGGCCAACAAGAAAAAACCCAAATAGAACCAACAGGGACTATGACTGTGGAACAGATGATGAAACAAAAGCATCACAAAATAATGAGATTGACATAGCTTCTTCACTCAGCTACTTAGAATTTCATGAAGTCAAGGACTACCCTATAGCCTATGATACATGGAAGAAATTACAGGACATTCATGGAGGAGATGCAAATGTAAAGAGAGCTAGAGCAGAAAGTCTAAGAGGACAATTTGACCAAATGAAAATGAAAGAAGGAGAAGACATTACAGGTTACAGTGACAAAATCAAGAAGATTGTGAGTGCCATCAGAGCTGCAAGTGGAATAATTGAAGATACAACAGTGGTCAGCAAGGTACTAAGAACTTTACTTCCTATCTATGCTATTAGAGTTTTAGTTGTTCAAGAGATGAGGTGCAATAAAGATATAAATCTGGATACATTAGTGGGAAGACTTACAACTTTTGAGCTGGACAAATTTGACAATTACTCTCCTAGCTCTAGCAATCTTGAGTCAGCATTGAAAGCGAAATTGAACCTTAATAAGAAGGATATATACTCCAAAGGGAAGCAGATTGAAAGTGACAGTGATGATGAAGATCTTGACATCATTGAAGCATTACTTTCAAGAAGAGCTGCAAAAGGAAAATACAGAGGAAAGATACCATTGATTTGTTTCTCATGCATTGAGGTTGGTCACATTGCTGCAAAGTGTCCAAAAATGAAGACAAAGATGAGAAAAAGTTCAACAAATTCAAGGGCAAGAAAGATTTCAAGAACTAAAAAAGCTACAAGGTTAAAGGTAAGAAGTCTTGTTATATTGCTAAAGATTCTGACGGTGATGGAGAAGAAGAAATGGTTTATATTTCTATAAGGATGAGTCAGATGCAAAGACAACACTTTTTTCACACATCAATAAAAATGACACATGGATAATTAATAGTGGTTGTTCTCATCACATGTCTGGTGATAAGACAAAGTTTGAACCTATTGAACACTATGATGGTGGGAGTGTCAGTTTTGGGAATGATGAACCTTGCCCTGTAAGAGGAAAAGGTTGCATTATTCTGACAAAAGGAATAAAATGTGATAATGCTTACTGGGTTGAAGGATTGAGAAGAAATCTACTCAGTCTAGCATAGCTAAACAACATTGGCTTCAAGGTAGAATTCATGAATGGTAAGGCCAAGCTACTGGATGGTAAAGGGAACCTAGTCGGAACTGGCAGACAAACAAAAGGTAATCTATTCTATCTTGATCTCACTGAAGGTTCATGCTTTATTGCATAGGTAGAAGAAAGTTGGTTATGGCATAAAAGGTTGTGTCATGTAAATTTTGATAATTTGGTAAACATAAGCAAGAATAAGAGAGTTAGAGGTATTCCTATTTTGAAGAAACTCGAGTTAGCAATATGCAAACAATGTCAAATTGGAAAGATGAGCAAGACTAGTTTCAAAAGTAAGACTTACAATACTGATGAAGTCTTGTAATTGGTACATACTGACCTATGTGGACCAATTGGAACAAAAAGCTATACTGGAGAGAAGTATTTTATTCTATTTGTTGATGATCATTCCAGAATGATGACTGTCATGTTTCTTAGAGAGAAATCAGAAGCTTTTCAAAAATTCAAATGGTATCTTGCAAGAGTTGAAAAGGAAACAGGAAAGAAACTAAAATTCCTACAATTTGACAGAGGAGGAGAATTCATTTCTAACGAGCTCAATGAATTTTCTAATGAGAAAGGAATTAAAAGACAGGTATCTACCCTTGGTACACCACATCAAAATGGAATAGCAAAGAGAAGAAACCGATCCATCATGGATTGTGCCAGAACCCTAATGATTGAAAAGAATGTTGCTGCCAAATACTGGAGGGAGGCCATAAATACTATAGTGTTCACCCTAAACCAAGTTCAACTGGAGAAAGGTAGTAACCAGACACCTTTTGAAATATGGTATGAATATAAACCTAATGTTCATTATTTCAAAGTATTTGGAAGTAGATGCTACATCTTGAAGGAAGCAAGAAATGGAAAACTAGATGCAAAAAGTGATGAAGGAATATTCCTAGGTTACTCATGTAAAAGCAAAGCATACAAATGTCTGAATCTTACTACTCATAAAGTCATAGAAAGTGTACATGTCAAGATTGATGAGTTTGTAGAAAAATGTGAAGAGAAGAGAAGTAAAGAGCCTGAAGACTACAAGAAATTTGTGTATCATGAACCTGATACTATACCTATGACTTGAGCAATGGTGATTGGACAACAGAACTGTCGACCACTAAATATACTAGCACAAACTGTGCAACCTGAGTTGCAAACTGTGCAACCCAAGATGCTGGTAGAAGAGACCGAGTCACAGACAGAGGGAGCTGAGTCACAAGCAGAGGGAACTGAGTCATTGACAGAGGAACCCAATTCACAGACAGAGGGAACCAAGTCACAGATAGTGGAACCCGAGTATCAGACAGAGGAACAAGAAAGAATGTTTGAGAATGACAGACCTAGTGGATCAAGTCCAGAATCTAGACTGAAGGATCAAGTACTTTCAAAAAATGTTAAAAGACATCATGCACCTGAGAAAATAATTGGAGATCAGACAGAAGGTATAATGACACAGAACAAAATCAAAGGTAAATGCTTACTAAGTGAATTTGAACCTAGAACTATTAAAGATGCATTGAATGATGAAAGTTGGATAGAAGAAATGAATGAAGAAATTGAGCAGATTGAGAAGAACAAAACTTGGACTCTTGTGCCTAGGCCAAAGGACAAGAATGTGATTGGAACCAAGTGGGTTTTTAAAAATAAGATGAATGAAAATGGTAAAGTTTCTAGAAACAAGGCTATATTACTTTGTAAAGGATATGCTCAAGAAGAGGGTATTGACTATGGAGAAACTCTTTCTCCGGTTGCAAGACTTGAAGGAGTCAGAACTCTTCTGCCATATACTGCACATAAAGGATACAAAGTATATCAAATGGATGCAAAATCTACATTTCTAAATGGAATCCTAGAAGAAGAAGTCTACATTGAACAACATGAAGGATTTGTTGATCCTAGCAGAAGTAATATGGTTTTCAAGCTACACAAATCATTGTATGGACTGAAGCAAGTGCCCAAAGCTTGGTATGAAAGACTGCATAACTATCTAGTAAGTATTGGATTTCAGAGAACCAATGATAATAGTATCCTGTACATCAAAGAAGGACCACCGAACAAAATACTGTTAGCAGAGATATTTGTTGATGACATATTATTCACTGGTTATGATGACCTATGCAAAGCATTCTCCGTAGCTATGAGTAAAGAATTTGAGATGTCTATGTTTGGTGAGATCAAATTCTTTGTTGGATTACAAGTACATCAAATGAAGGATGGTATCTACATTAATCAATCAAAATATATCAAGGAGATACTTAAGAAATTTGGTAAGGAAGATTCCAAACTTGTTGGAACACCCATGTGCACTAGACAAAAATTGTCTAAAGACGATGATTCAAAAGAGGTAGATTAGACCAACTACAGATCCATGATTGGAAAATTGCAATATGTTGTTCGCACCAGACCTGATATTGCATTGTCAGTTGGTATTGTTGCAAGATTTTCAGCTAATCCCAAAGATAATCGCCTAATGGAAATCAAAAGAATTCTGAGATATCTAAAGGGTACTGAAGACTATGGTTTATGATATAAGAAAGGTGGAAACTTTGATTTAAATACATTCACTGATGCTAATTGGGCTAGAAGTGTTGATGACAGGAAAAGCACCCATGGTGGAGCTTTCTTTCTTGGAAAGAGGTTAGTGTCTTGGACTAGCAAGAAATAGAATAGTATCTCTCAGTCTACAACAGAGGCAGAATATGTTGCTGCAACAATGAACTATTCAAACATCATATGGATCAAGTAGTTGTTGTCAGGAATGAAGGAAGAAGTAAAAGAATCAGTTATTATCTACTGTGACAACACCAGTGCCATTAACATTTTAAAGAATCCCGTGATGCACACCAAAACCAAGCATATAGCAATAAAGTATCATTTTTTGAGGGAATTGGTACATAATAAAGAAGTAAGGTTGGAATATGTGAATACCAAAGAACAAGTTGTAGATGTATTCACCAAACCTTTACCTAAGGATGCATTCTTGTATCTTAGAGGAAAGCTAGGGGTGCTTCCCCTAAGTGAAGCTCACTAAAATATAGTTTAGTGATGCATCAACCCAAGCAACAATGAAGATCTATCAGTTGATGTAGGTACATCAGAGCACATTGCATATGAATTTGCACATTCAAGTACATTATAATTACAAAGTGAAATAATACTAACAATTGATATTTGTGGAGATGGTGTCTTTGGCATCTGTTGTCAAAGAGGGAGAGTTTTCTATAATACATAAGAATAAGATAAAAGAGGGAGAGTTTTTCTATAATACAGTAAGAGGGAGATTTTGATGTTAGAGGGAGTTTTTGGATGAGAATAAGAATGAAGCTAAAGACATTAATAAAAAAATTTGTTTCTCTACAATTCTTTGTATTATGACATGTTGTGTTGCCATTAATGCCAAAGAGGGAGATTGTTGAAGACAATTATTCAATTGTGTATTGTCATTGATGTTACACATGTACTTACACTTATGTAGTGATGTTACACAAATGTCTACATTCAGACCGAGCATAGTTGGTGAATGGAATGAGTTATTTAGTGTTGACCAAGTTCAGTCGGGCAATGAAGAAAGTTCAGTGTTGACCGAGTCACTCGGGCATTTCAGTCTTGGCCGGGCATTCAGTGGCAACCGATTAACAATGATTTATATTCTATAATTAATTGGTTATATGAGGCCGACTTAATTGTGATTTATTATTTATAAGTATATTCAAGTTGACTTGACATGGCTTACCATATAAATGAAAGGTCAAGTTTGGATTGAATGTGTGGAGGTGCAAGTGAGTTACAAGTTGAGAAAGCAGAAGTGTGGAATTTTGTGATATGAAGAGTGAAGGCGAAATTGGATAGGATTCTGATTGAGTACAGATCACTCAGAGCTGCAATAGAACATATGATCACCAGGGATCCAGTTATAATCAAAATAGAGATCTGAATCAGCAAAGAGAGTTGCTTACACATACATGTCAATTCATTGTTACTTTCTAACAATTATAGCAGTGGTCTAAAATCTCTTAACAGAGTAGGCTTAACAATCTTTTTGTAAATCCTCTCACAAGGTAGCATTTCTATGTTGAAGTGTTGAAGACCTCTAACAAGGCCAATCCTCACAGGGTGATTAAATTCTTTAACAAGGTCACACCTAACAATGTGTTATTGTAACCTTTAACACGGTTGGCTCCTAACAAGGCTCACTTCAGAAGAGTGAAAAGAAATAACTAGTTACATTGGTGGTTTTTCCCATATTGGGTTTCCACATTAAATCTTGGTGTCACCTGTGTATATGTTATTTGTTTTATGCTTTATGTTTCTTCACTTAATCTCTAAAGTATAATTTCATTGGATATTATCAAGATTGATTTGACACCTGAGTTACAAAAGAATATCTTAATTAACATAGTAACAATGTTAAAGTATTTAAGACATCTAAGGGACAAAGGATTTGTTTTGGAGTAACTGTCCCTCCCCTCTCAGTTACTTATCTCATTTCCAACATGTGTTACCAGTTTTTCCCATTGAGGGAAAAATGCCTCACATAGGGTCCTGGGCCTTATTGGAAAAAAATGAGGAGTTAAGTATTGAAAAAGAAAAATTATTCAAATACCTCTATTTGGATAATTTTTAATGTGCTAAAACTAATAAAGGATAAATTAGGTCTTGGTTTCTTTAGAAACCCCCAAAATGATTTTAATAAGATGTTTATCATGTTACTTAAGTAAAAAATCAATTTGATTTTTGTATTTGGAGGGAAAAATAAGATCAGATTTGGTTAAGTTGACTCAACTTCAAGTGGATAACTATGGTTTGAATGGGGTTAAAGCCTCTAGAAGCCCTATTTTTTTCATGCTCTTTCTTGTGAACATCAGATTTGAAATAGAATAGGGAGTTTCAATGAGTTTTGACAATGATCTTTGAGAAAACAACTAGTTCAAGGCAACATGCTTACAAAGAGAGCAATAGTTATGATGATTAAAGATAACGCCAATAAATCATGAGCATAGATAAAAAATTTAAAGGAGGCTGAGGGTTCTAGAATGTAAACATAAAATCTAATAAAGAAAAGCAGCGGTTTGTTGAGATTGATGAACATCAATCTACCCAAGAACACCTGCATGCATAGCTATTACAAACAGAATGAAACAGACAGAAGAGAGAAGGATCCAGAAAGCTATGGCGGCCGATAGGCCAGAGACT
>MU224446.1:108298-139294 GCA_018584345.1 Thuja plicata
AAAGATTTTGTACATGAATCAAAGGTTGGAACCAAGGTTTCATACACAAGAAATCACCCTAGAAGACCCAAGGGTCATTTTCCAAACTCCTTATCTTCCTGAGAATCTAACTCTAGGATAAATAATCCCCTAACATACAGGTAAATTCAAATTTCCCCTAACATACAGGTAAATTCAAATTTCCCCTTCCATATATACTTTCCAACTCTGAAAAACCCATGAGTGTAAATCACAAAATTTTGGCTAGATCTTTGTGAACTGATGAATTAGGGCATGATCCTACAAATAAAATTTCATATACACAAAAAAATCATCTAAGCAAAGTAATAGAGTTGTATATGTGGGCCACTTTCAAGTGGTAACATTGGAACCCCATTTTCCCCCACCACCATCCTATAAACCCACACATAGTGTCTCCTTAAAATTCCTATTTTTCATAGTAGAATTTGGTAGATTTATCATTCTATTGACATAAGGATATGTAGAATAAAAACCCTTACCTAGACTACTCGAGCCAGGTAAGGCCCTAGATAGACCCAAAGAGCGTATGTCATAATCCATAAATTTGCACAAAAAATATTCTATATAATCACAGTCCAGTGTGTAGTCAAATGTCATATGTGGGTAACAAAAGAAGACTGTCCTGGCCTAAGTTAGGCCCCCAAATCTTAGCCGGTAGTTTTATCCAATACCAGTCCTATCAGATGCACCTAATTTGGGAGAATCATCCGTCAAGATTTTCCATAAACCCACACTGATGTTTGTGATGTCAATAGTCTCTTCTCTACATTTTTTAGAAACCCCAATGTCCGCCAAATAGTTAGCAGTTTTGTTTGATTCTCGGAAGACATGGGAGACACGATATTGTGGAATCTTGGTAACGTAATCAAATACATTGCCCACCATCCTTTTAATATTCTAGTTTTAAATTGCCCCATTTTTTTCCTCACTTACTTGTGAATCCCCTTCAATATCAATCGAACCATTTAGTTGATCTACACGTAATTTTAATTCTCTCTCTCTCTTACCATGGTTTTTTAACTTTGAAATTTTAAAAGTTTTCACTTCCCCAAGTTGTAAGTTTGTTATTGAAAAATCTCATGATTTTTGTCTTTGTGTTCGCCTTAGTACATAATTTTGATTGAACCTCATGATCAGAGTTCAAAAGTTCAACGATTCAAGGTTCATTGAGTCTTGAGCCTCTATTGAATGTAGGTTTGAAAAGTGTGAAGCAGGTTGACATATATTGAACTTGAACCTTTTGTACCTTTTGTTTGGTTCAAAATATTTGACTCATTGCGCACGAGAAGGTAAAGGCAACGTGATTAATGAAGCATATTCTGGGAGAAGTCTGTAATTTTCAACCTTTTGATTGAACCCCATGATTGAAAAGTTTAAGGTTCAATGATTCATTCTGCGATAGTCAAATTCTGCATACATATCCGTCAGTCCGAAAATGTAACCAAAAAAGTTGCAGATTACTTAAATCTAGAGACAACCCACCTGATAATTTGATCTTAAGTATTTCCAGATTTAATTTTATGACCATACGGGCCCATATGATATATTATTTTAATACTTTCTCAATGCAACAATATGGTTGGTAGGGTCAGTTTACAAAGGAAGTACCTTGATTTGGTGAGTTGTTAAAAAATGATAAAAAAATCATATGTTATTTTAATTATCATAACTATTCACAAATTTTCACGGCCGCACAATGCCCGATTAACTCGTGGTGAATTTAATAAAAAGTGGTTGCATGAGAAATTAAAAATTTTCTCACTCAGTTTGAGAGGAATAGTTTAAAACATTTTAAAAGTGTTTTAAATTAGTTTGAGAGCAACAATTTAAAACATTATAAAGATGTATTAAATCAATTGGAAAGCACCAATTGCACGGGAAGTGAAAGTGGTTTCAAATTTTATTTTTAATAATGATTTCAAGAACCAGTTACAAGCAACCGGAAAGTCATTGGGTATTATCTATTGTAAAAAAAAATCAAAGAGACTCTCTCTCTGACTCTTTCTTTTTCTTGCTGGAAACTTACGTTGGAGCAAGGGGGAATTTTTTTGATTTTTTATTGTAAAGAGGGGAAAGAAGAATGTATTTTTCTATTTTTGGGCATAATCATATTACAAAAATAAGATGATCTTGGATTCATCCTATTTGCATTCTGAGAAAGGAAGAAATGTATTTCAGATGTGTGTGTTTGTGCATATTTCTTTTTACTGTAATTTGACCTGTGAGTCATTCTAGTTATTCTTATAATGCTTTCTTGTGCATTTCAATTATGTGTATGTTTGTTGCAGAGACTTTGATTTCTCATTCATTCATACGTCTGAAAGAAAATTATTTAATCAGTTTCCTCTTTGTTGTGGGTATTTGGACAAGGATCTTTGTGTCTTTTACTCCAGTATCCTCTTGTTTATAAATCTGTTGTTCACATTTGTGTCATGGCTATGAGCATATGTTGGTTGCCTTTATTGCTTTTTGGTTAAAAACACATTCAGAAAATATACATTTTATCAAACGAAGGAAGTTGTGCCTTTGTATCAAAATTCAGGGAGCACTTGCAATTGCCATTATAAGTGACTCAACTGTTGGTTTCGATTTTGTATTACAATTTGGGGCATTTAAGAGTCATTTTTGAAGTTATTTTATAAAGGCAAATTTGTTAACCAATAGATTTTTGGCAACTAGATGTTGGGGATGCAAAAAGATTATTGTTTTCATGTTATATATGATGGTGCCTTCCCAAGATTGAAGGTTGGCGACTCTATAAATTAAAATATCTCAGAATGATAGTTAGTGACCAAGCCAAGATAAACAAATGATCCAGAAAAAGATATGCACCAACAGTTGAAGAAATTAATGTTGAAGATGACCCAACACTTCAAGATTTTTGGAATGTCTGCAAAAAAATCATATTTGAAGCTGAGAAGAAATGATTAAATCCATTTGAATATTTCAGATTTGCACTGTTGTTACAAAGTGTGCATAAGAGATATTATTTTCTCTAGAGCCTCAAGAAAGAAACCCATCAATTGCAAACAACAGTAGAAAAGTTGAAAAAGATTAAAAGAAGACATCCACCAACTTTCCAAGAAGTGTTGGCTAAAGATGATGAGACGCTTCATGAAATTTTAAATGTCTTCAAAGAAATTATTTGTGAAGCAGAGAGGAAAAGTTACACCCTTCTGAAGACCACAAATTTGCACTACTCTTGAAGAGCATGCACCATAGATATTATCTTCTCAAAGATCTTAAGCAAGAAACTCATAAATTGCAAGTAACAGTAGAAAAATTGAAAAAGATTAAAGAAGAGCTTGGAGATGATAAGCATTGTGTTCCCTCATTTTCTCATCTTTCTTATAATCTTACCATCATGGATGGAAAAGATGTTGCACTAGCAATAGTGCTATGGAATATGAATTAGGAAAGTAGTGAAAAACTTTAACCTTCTATGACATGCATGCAGGCGGGACATGTTGAGCAACCTAAAAAGGAAGCATCACCAGAAGAGCATAAGAGCATCTTTATTCCTGACTAGTTCTTAAAAGGTTCGGGTGATGAGTTTTAGTATGGAATCAAAGATGCAAATGGCAATGTCACTGAAGTCAGAATTGATGCTTTTACTTGCAGCCTGGGAAATACAAATAAATGTATGAATGTTGTTACATCTATGCCTTCACTTCCTTCAAAATGGAGACTTTTATTTTTGGTATCGATGAAAAAGATCAAGAGAAAGATAGTATTTACATAAGGTTGCAAAAGAATCTTTAGATAGTAATCAAGAAATGGAAGTTTCCATTTTTGGTGATGAAGCTGAAAGGAAGATTAAAAATTTGATGGTCATAGAAAAAATTAGTCAATCCGATCTATGTGTGTTGAAGGTTGAATATTCATCTTTTAAATTTCTTGATCAAGAAAATGGAGAAGAATCGCAAGAGAAGGTTACATGTTCTTTTACTCTTAGAAATTCTTTTTTTTTTTTGCAGAAAATATTGATTAGATTCAATTTCAGTTTCTGGAGTTTCATGCTAAGGATTTATTTAGTTAAAATAATATTAGAGATGATTTGTTGACACAGTTTTATGAGGATATGGGTAAAAAGTGTTGAGCTTTCAACAATGATTTTATTTGTACAAAAAATGAGGATTTTTCATTGATCAAATTTAATCCCATGCTGGAAGAAAGTAGTTTTCAGAAGTTGCAATCAGTAGTTGCATGTGAAGGGATTAATTTATCTCATATTCTAATGGAATGGAACTTGGATCTTGATATGTCTTTTCTATAATCTGATAAAATTGATCAAGTAACAGTCAATGTCAAACCAACCTATTCTCTAGAGATTATTCACGAAACCAGGAAAGAGGTGAGCCATGATTCAGAAGTTTATGATGAAAAATGGTTATTTGGACATGAGTGTGTTTAAATATTATTGTTGCACTCTGTGAATATGGAATTTAACAGTGAAGCGGTCGTCGAAGGGAAATTAGTCTTATCTACATTTTATGGATATAATCCATTGTTGAGGAAGGGCACATATTTCTCCTAGCCGGTTAATGGGTTTGCATGATCAGTTTCAAGAAAGCTTTGAGGTAGGGTCTTATGACTGTATACATACTTAGGAAAGTTTT
Organism: Thuja plicata; assembly: GCA_018584345.1. NCBI lineage: Eukaryota > Viridiplantae > Streptophyta > Pinopsida > Cupressales > Cupressaceae > Thuja > Thuja plicata. Next base: position 112,939 of record MU224446.1, read on the forward strand.
GGTTGTGGTTAATCTAGTCTCTATTTCTGCCTAGTCAATTTTGGCTTATTGAGTTTTGCCCTGCTCCCCTCCGCCCTCTAAAAGCAACACCCTTTATTCCTGTGATTTATTTGACTCTATTACCCAATAGATAAGGCACTGGTCTCTCCTAAAGATGTTCTAGATTCTCTTTATCCTTGCAGTCCTTCTCCCCCTTCAGAACACTAGTACATTTGACCCACAAAATTGACCAACATTTTCGGCCAAGCATTAAAATGGTTTTGCTTGGTCAGTTTATAGAAGGATTTTTTGTTTTAATCCATTCCCATGTTGGTCAAAATTATAACAACCTTGAGATGATGTCATAATTATGACCAACATGGGCATATAACTAAAAATAAAAAAGGTGGTTTCAGTTTATTTAATTTTGTTATTCCGCAAAGCGCTAGAGCCGAGGGAGGGAAGGAGGGCACACAAGGTTGCAGTGCACTGGCATAAGCGGGGATAAGCAGAACTCACTCCAAGGAGGGTGGGAGAAATATCATTTATAAAGAGAAGGTTGTGCTTTATCCCCTGAGGCTACAGGGAAATCTGTCCAAGAGATCAGGCTATGCAGAGATCAGGCTTTCCCAAGACTTAATCCTTTAGCACATGTATTATACTAACGACTTAATTCAACTTAGTGGGCTAAGATATACAAAGTAAGAGATTCTTTGACTTTCCCCAGACTTATTATACTTTAGGTTTTATACTAACAGATTTCCCATAGACATTTTATATGGTTATCAACTAAAATTTTGAAACCTAGACTACCATACACACCGTAGACTCTAAATTGTTCTGAGTGTGATTTTGAAATTTCCATTGACATGGAGTGTTTTGCTTCAATTCTCTTACAATATAACAATTCTAGTGAAAATTTCAAAGTGCAACACAGTTTGTAAAAAACATGCCTCAAGCTTAGTCTCAGATTCATAGGAGAAACAAAAGAGGGCAGTCAAGGCTTAGTCGAGGTATTAGCCCTAGTGTATTAAGCCCAAATTTGGTGATAGGTTCCTCTCTAAATTTCCTTTCTAGATCTATGTTTTTAATTTATTTTTCAGACCTGTAGCTTTATATCTATGTTGTTAGTTTACTCAATTTCATGTCTTTTACATATTCTTAATTACATATTCATCATATCATAACAAAAATTAGATCAAAAATGCTAATAAGGGGTGTATCTTCCCAAACCACTTTGTATTTAGTTCTTGCCTACATCTATTTTCTTGAAATTGAATCAAGTATTAGTCCCCTGATGAAATAAAGTGGAAATATGAGTATTCTTAAACTCTAAAATACATAATTAGACACCTATCCCCTTATTTCCCAACATTTCATTTTGGTAAAACCATATTTTATGCTTACACTTTCTGATTTGGATATTTAGAACTGAGTTTTATTGCATTGCTAATGTGCTTTGAGTGCTTGAATAGGTGGTTAAGTAATCATTTCCTTTCTATCTCGCATTGATTATTTACTTCTTTTATTATAATTTATTACAATTATGTTAAAGATCAAAATCACTTATCTTGGCCCTATATTCCTTTTGTATGAGCTTCATTGCCCATTTTTCCAAATCCAATATTTTAGTGAGAAGAAGTTATAAAATTATGGCTACCCAAATTTTACATTCTAAGAGTATTGAGCTTAAGTCTCCTAATCTAATCTATAGGATTTTGGGTAAATCCTCTAATTCAACACCAACCATGCATACCAATGTTGAGAATTCATCTCCCCGTACTTCTCATGATGAGGACTAGTCTTCCACTCAAGTCTCTAAGAACAATTAGGGAAGCTTGAAAAGAAATTGGAAACTTTTCCAAAAAATATAAGTCAAGAGCATGTGGATGGAGAGGAAGTTCCCTTGATTGAGGGCCTAAGGAAGCTGATTCATATTAATGAGCATTGCGTGGAAGTTTTATATGGTATAGATCACATAGTGGATGACAAAACTATGAAAGCAACTAGTTGTGTTAAGGTACTTGGATATTAAAATTCAGCAAATCATGTTGAGATGCCCATGCCTATTCCTAAATCTCTTCCTAAGTTCCTACAAATACACCTTCCATCATGGCTACATCTACACAAATTATTAATGCTACACATGTTAGTAGTGGGGAAATCCTATACACCAATATTCTTATGTTCTACCTTCCACAAGCCTTCCATTTCTTTCTCAACCATCTCTTTCCCATATACCATAATGCTATATATTCCAATCCTCCATCACAATCAAACTTTTCTCAATCCAATTCATTCATCGTTTCCACCATTAACCAATTATTACAAAATGTTGCATCCTTGCAACAACAATTAGCTCCCATCACTAAATCCAAGTCCATGATTCCCATATACTCCAAATCCAATCATCTTTCCATGGATATCATTCATACACCTCTTCCACAAAAAAATTGAGGTTCCTTATTTTAAAAATTATAATGGACAAGGTGACCCCCGCAATCGTAAAAATAACTCAAACCACGTGTATCAATTTCAACTATGGCAAAAAAAATTCCTTACAAAACGTTTTCCCCATACCTTGAATGATAAATATTTGGAATGTTCTCTCTTTGAATAGATGTTCAATTACTTCTTTTCAACAACTGGTTAATGCAGTTTTTAAACATTTTTGAAATAATATTGGTCCATAGGCTACTTTGATTTGGTGAATTATAAACAAAGTCTGAAAGAGAAAGTTACTGATTTCATTGGTAGATATAAACACTTGTATTTACAAATTATTTTTCTTATTGTTCTTTTAAAGAGGGGTAAACACTTTGACATAGAGCTATGAATCAGTGAGGTTACAAATGGGGGAACTCATTCCCAATGGGATTTTAACCTTGATGGCGAGAACAACATCACAACATGCCACTATTGGAAAATTATTTATCCTATTTGTGATGAATAATTTCAAAGAATTTTCATTAGTAATTTTCAAAAATAAATTAGGGATAAGCTTTTGTTTATTTATTTTCCTTCCTTCACACATTTGTGCAATACCCCTCATAAGTATCAACATCAACTAAATAAGTTTGAATCTCTCTCATCATCGTCTCTCATTGATAGGAATGAGGATATTCCCTTTAGAAAACCAATCAATAGCTTCATCAAAATAAACAATAATTATTCTAATCGTGTTGAAGCTCAAGTGTCTGTTGCAACCTTCGATGTCACTCCCTTTGGTTCTACATTAAAACCCTAAAATTTTAATACTCCTCTTTTTAAATCTTTGTGTTCCATCATGCTTTTGATTTATCAACAATTATATGTCAAATTTTCCTCATATTTGTCAAGTAGATACCTCAATTAAGCCTTGACCGCCCTCAATAACATTGTTTGCACTTTTGTTTGGGTATATTTGTCTAATGGGAAGAGGTAATTGTAGTGGACATAGTTGTTGGGTGACTGGTATAAACACGTGTTGTGTTCTTGAGTCATAAGGCCTTGTATTTTGAGAACATTATTGTTTTGATTTATGGTTAATGTTTATATCATAAGGATCTCCATATAGCATAACATGATAGTTTTTTATGGTGATCCTTTGACATTCAAATGATTTGTCGATGGGGAATTATTCTTCTTGGTGTCATGGATCACATAACACATAAGCTTGCTTATGGGTCATGTTTTTCATGCCCCTATAGACTCTAATTTATTCATCCATGCATGATTTGGTATTTGAAGGGCATTATTTAGTATGGGACCTCCTTCATAACATGTTGTGATACAATTTTCCATAGTTGGTATACCTCTTGAGATTTCCAAAATAAACCATGCACTTTATATCAATGACACATTTGGTTAGCTTTATTTGTTTGATGAGATTTGTGAGGGGACATATCAGTTGTTTTCTTGTCCTTTCCAATGCTTTAGATTATAGTTTTAAATATATATGCTCCTTGATTTACATGTTTCAGTTTAGAGGAGCTGAGAGCTTGTTGTTAACTATGTTTACCTCTCACATGACAATATAAAGGCTCTCTTGTCATATTATGATATTCAGTTTTGGATAAAGGAAAATTAATATGGGTTGTTCATGATTAATACTTCATGATTGATTTGGATAAAGGAAAATTAATAAGCCCATTCACTAGTATGTCAACATTAGGCCTTTATTTATTTTTTATGTTTTGTTCTTGGTTTTAGTGTTTTTGATGAGATAATAAGTTCCTAAGGACCATTTGTATTCAATTCAAATTACTTGTACACATTTGTAAGGCATTAGAAGCCAATGAGCTCTTGTAGGACTATATGGCCCTTAATGGTCTAATCATATCAAAGTGTTAAAAGTATGCCTAATGAGGTAAAAATGGTTATAATAAGTCATTTTGGGTTGTTTTTAGAGTGCCTAAGGTGAAAGTGGGAGTTTTTGAGTCCTTTGTTAAAGTTTGGAGAAAACTTGTCCATTGAGTACCCCCGAAGGTTTACCTTTAACTCTGTTTTGTACTCCTAAAGGTCATTCTATAGTTCCAACTTTGATGCTTTCCTAACCCAAAAAAGACTATCTTGTAGGTTTGAATTGTACCTTATCATTTTTCATTCTCTGATGTAACTTTTTAGCCCCTTGCCAAGTTGTATCCTCTTGCTTTGATCCTTGCACAAACATGTATATCTTGCCCCAAAAATAAATGCCACTATGTTCCTCAATTAAGACATTGGAAAAACCATATGCTTCACATTATTGGAGTGAGCAAGGGCTTGTATTAATATCCTTAGTTTAATGAAATAGACCATGGAAGAATCAATTGTTGCATATGTTTCATATTATTGAAGAGTGGTCTGCAACACTTTGATTGTCAAGAATGATTTTGATATGAATCTCTTATATTAATTCAATAGAACAAGCCGAGGATAGTATAAATGCCTTCAAAAGAGATTGCTTTTGGCCACCAATATTGACCAGTTCTGGAAATCATACCCTTGAAAGAAAAAATTGTGGATCTGATTTGGGGGACATTGCAAAGCAATACTCAGTAAAAACTCAAGTTAGTTTATAGACTCTGGTCTAAGAGGGGTTGTTCACAAATGCAGACCTTGTTTGGTACTTTGTTATTCATGATTTAGATGGGTGATTAGAAGGTATTTATTAGACTAACATTCATCTGTCAACTCTTGGCTAAGGGGAAGTTTTCAAAAAAACATACTTTGATCAAATATGTATTTATTAAACATGTAATTAGAATGCAGTTACATGGTAGTTGGACCATCATTTTCAAGAAATATTAATTTCCCATCACATCCTATATCAAGGTGGTTAAGAATATAATCCTCCTACAAGTCTATTTAATATATTAATTCTTCTTCTATTTCCATCTATTGTATATTATTATGTCGATGCATAAATTATACAAGTGTATCCATTTGCATGCGTTACGTATTTGTTTGGTGATCCTATATTCTAACATTTTGATCCTATGTACAAGATCAGTTCATGTTATAATAACACATTTTTAAATGAAAAATGTAGCAAGAATAATGATACTAGATAGTACAATTACCAGGAATGAATTCCTTCTACATGTGTTGAGTAAAATTTCAAAAGCAATGTTCCAAGAGAAAATCTATACCCACAGTTGCTAGTATTATAATAGTATATTTGCCAGAATCCTCGTGAAGCTTGTCTCCTTACAAGAATTCTTGTTGCACAACCATTACAAAGGAATTTTTTTTGTTAACCGAGGAGGTATCCCAACCATGCACTTGTATGGCCATGAGACAACTGACTTGCATAAGCAAGTCGACACTTGTTTATAAGCAAGTGCACTTGTTCATTGTCTATAGCATGATCACCAACAATAACCATCAAAATTCATCATATGGTAATTCTTTGGTTTTTATGCTTGGAAGGAGCATTGTAAGGGTCACTTGCCCTTGGGACAGTAATAGATTGAAGAATTTATCCACATGAGGACCTTGTTTTATGGAATGGATGGTCATAATATATTGATGTAAAGGTGTTTGAACCATTAGTTTGGTTGGGAAGTGATGAGATTGGTCACTTTGAGAAAGCCTTAGGTTTGTATACCTTAAATGGAGGGTTTTGTTGTTGGGATGTTAAAACTTATTGGATCATCTTGCAAAGTTGAAATTCCTTGGATTGGGATGGTATCTAGACTTTGTGTATGGGTTAGGAAGTCGGGGTGGATGTGCACCAAGGTCAGAGCCTGAACCATGAAGGAACACTTGGGTCACTCTGGATCCTAGGAATATGGAACATGACCACTTAGGGTCATTTGGCATTGTAAAAGACCATGGATGGTCATTATATGTTATTTGCATCATGTTTTGTAATATTTTTGATCATTGGGTAATGGGATCACAAAAGATGCTATGTAAGCCATTAAATGGCATAGGGGTTAATGATGTAACCTTGGGGTCACTTGGTTGATCCAAGAATGAATGTAAGGGGTAAGGACCTATATGGTCATATAGGTTTATAATATGGCCATTAATGCCATTTGTATCATGTAATTGCACTCAAAAGGAAAAGATGCAAAAAAGATGTAAAATTGCATTTTATGCAATTATGGACTATAAGGCTCATTGTGAGATTGAAGGGTGGTTTAGGAGTTTTAAATGGTTTATAAGGATTTTAAATTTTTTTTAAGGTCATTTGAAGACCAATAGAAGTGATAGTTGTGTCTAAGTTAGTAAGTTGTCAAAGTTGACAACTTGTTGTCAACTTTGATAACATATTCTTATTGTAAAAGTTGTAACAGTCAGTTACAACTGTCTTGGGTCGGTTAATGTTTATATCATAAAGATCTCCATATAGAATAACATGATATTTTTTTATGGTGATCCTTTGACATTCAAATGATTTGTGGATGGGGAATTATTGTTCTTGGTGTCATGGATCACATAACACATAAGCTTGCTTATGGGTCATGCTTTTCATGCCCCTATGGATTCTAATTTATTCATCCATGCATGATTTGGTATTTTAATGTCATTATTTAGTATGGGACCTCCTTCATAACATGTTGTGATACAATTTTCTACAGTTGGTATACCTCTTGAGATTTCCAAAATAAACCATGCACTTTATATCAATGGCACATTTGGTTAGCTTTATTTGTTTGATGAGATTTGTGAGGGGATATATATGTTGTTTTCTACTCATTTCCAATGCTTTAGATTATAGTTTTAAATATATATACTCATTGATTTACATGTTTCAATTTAGAGGATTCGATAGATTGTTGGTAATCGTGTTTACCTCTCACATGACAATATAAAGGCTCTCTTGTCATGAACAATCTCCTGCATACAAGATTTTGATTTTATTGATATTGATTATATTCGCATGTTCTCATATTATGATATTAAAATTTGGATAAAGGAAAATTAATATGGGTTGTTCATGATCAGTACTTCATGATTGATTCAGATAAAGGAAAATTAATAAGCCCATTCACTAGTATGTCAACATTAGGCCTTTATTTGTTTTTTTTATGTTTTGTTCTTGGCTTTAGTGTTTTTATGAGATAATAAGGTCCTAAGGACCATTTTTATTGAATTCAAATTAGTTGTATTCATTTGTACGACATTGGAAGCTAATGAGATCTTGGAGGACTGTATTGCCCTTTATGGTCTAATCACATCAAAGTGTTAAGAGTATACCTAATGAGGTAAAAATGGTTTTAATAAGTCATTTTGGGTTGTTTTTAGAGTGTCTAAGGTGAAAGTGGGAGTTTTTGAGTCCTTTGTTAAAGTTTGGAGCAAAGTTGTCCATTGAGTGCAAATGTTACCATTGGGTTGACAAAATTTGTCACCATGGCTATTCATCATGCAATAAGGCCTTTTGGCCTATTTTAGGCATTTATAGGATGAACTATAATCTTTTGAAGTCATTTACACAATTTTAGTAGGGATGTGTCATAAAGTGCAAAAAATTGTAAAACTTGCAAAAAGTTGCTTAGCAACTTTTGCAAGTTCTCTTTGCAAAAATTGTAATTTTGTATACTCCAATGGTATCCCAATTCAAAATATAGTTAGGGGACATTGGAGATGAATTATATGAGTTTAAAAAGCCTAAAGAACTTAGAGAAGGGGTTGTTGATCAAAATTTGTAAAGTGTTGATGAAGAAATAAAATCTGATTTCGTATGTTTTCCCCAAAATAGTCACTATTTTTTGCTTGGCACAAACACATGTTGTAGAATATATTTAAGAGTCTTGTATATCTTGAAAGTAGAGTGAATTAGATTTCCAATTATATAAGTTTTGTGGGCTTCCGTGGTGTACAAAGGAAGTATGAGAAATTTTTCTAAAAACTGTTAGGAATTTATTTCAGCATTATTTCTGCAACTTTGCTAGTACCGTGTGTGTTGTGGGTTTGTGTGATACCATTTTGACACAATACATACATGGTTGGAAAGATGGAAGACTCTAGTATCTAATGCATCTATTTTGAGCATTTTCCATTGAGTTTTGAAGGAGATATTGATGTTTTTTATAAAAGTGGGTCTGAAACCCTCTATAATAAGGGTTTGAACAAAAAAACCTTCATATCTCTTAAATCCAATGTTGAAAAATTAAAAAAATGGGGGAAACTGTAGTTTTGAGATTAAAATTTATAAGTTCTTATATACATTCCCATGTTGTTGGTAAGGTTATTTGATGCAATTTGGTAGTGGTTTCTATGTAGTGGTGTCCTAATGAGGCCTTAAAAGCCTTGTGACAGTCAGCTTTTTGATCAGTAGTTTCAAATGGTTAGGATGTCATATGTGTGTATGTGTTATAAAATTTCAATAGGTGTCCCATAAATTTTTCCATTGGTCTCCAAATTCTTTGGTTGGGTGTTGAATGCATAAGCTCGGGTAGAGAGGACTAGTATGTTTAGTTGCCCTTATTGAAGGAAGAAGTATTGATTGTGACTCCAAGTAAATGGTAAGTGTTAAATTAGTTGTTTTGTGTATCTTAAAGTCCAAATAGGCCTAAAATTGGTGGTCTCAAAATGTGGGGTGTGATTCCTTGGAGGAGGCCCTTATAACCTTGTTTGGTGCATTTTCATGTTGTGTTGGTGGACTGATCTTGGAAACCTATGTAAGTTCCTTGCGTTGTTCATGTCTCAGATTTTATTGAATGATTTTTCAACTTTGTAAGGAGTGGCTATGCATCATTGTTCTTTCATTTACATCATCCTTCACTTATTGACCATGACTAAACTTTGCTTTGATGGTTGATGTCACTAATTATTAAAATGGAATTTTGTGATTGTTGTGATACATTCTTTGTGTTTTAGAACCTTGGATATCACTGTTTATGCACTGTAACAATAGCTTTTCACCTTTTTCACTGCTACTAATGATAGTGCCATCCTTTTTTATACTTATAAATTATTTTCTTATTCTTTGGATATCACTACAACATAAAATCCCTTTCCAATCATGGTAATAGTCACTGTACGACACTAAAAGATTACTGAAAATAAAGAAATAATAATCCCTTTCCAATCTATTTTGTTCTCTTCACTTGTTGATGATGGATAAGTGATCAGTTTCAGAGATATTGCAAGCCTATCTATGAGAGGGGCATCATACCTTGATTCACTTTCTCAGGTGATGAACATGTAGATTTGCCTAAGTACTACTGGGAGCTTGCCCAACAACAGATGTACTATTGTGAAAACCATCACAAGTCCATTTTCTGTTGGGTATAGCTCCCAGTAGTGCTTGGTCAAATATGCATGTTTTTCATTTGTGCATATACCTTCTCTGAAAATAAAAAACTTTCATTCCAACCATTGTCTTCTTATCCATGTACCCTACATGAAACTTAGAACAAAAATCACTACTCAAACTATATGTTTAGTCCCCTTTTTGGGACAATCAATCCCTACTATTGCTTCCTCTTTTCCTTTATCTTTTTTAGGTCTTCTTGACCCCTCCAACCTTGTACCCTTGAAGGTTTACCTTTAACTCTCTTTTTTACTCCTAAAGGTCATTCTATAGTTCCAACTTTGATGCTTTCCTAACCCAAAAAAGACTATCTTGTAGGTATGAATTGTACCCTGTCATTTTTCATTCTTTGGTGTAACTTTTCAGCCCCTTGCCAAGCTATATCCTCTTGCTTTGATCCCTGCGCAAACATGTATATCTTGTCCCAAAAATAAATGACACTATGTTCCTCAATTGAGACATTGGAAAAACCATATGCTTCACATTATTGGAGGAGTGAGGAAGGGCTTGTATTAATATTCTTAGTTTAATGAAATAGACCATGGAAGAATCAATTGCTGCATATTTATGATATTATTGAAGAATGGTCTGCAACACTTTGATTTTCAACAATGATTCTGATATGAATCTCTTATCTTAATACAATAAAACAAGCTGAGGATAGTATAAATGCTACTTAAAGATAAATAAACTTTAAACTCTGGAGGTAGCTTTTCATCCAGCGACTTAGATTTTATTTCGCTCGCTAAATCTCAGGATGGACTAGGGTTATGATCAAGTTAATATTAGGGTAAAAGTACAAACCTGTGTCACACTTTTACAAAGGAAGAGGACCACAACATGCAAAACTGCTAAACTTTAATGACATAAAAGTGGCATTTGTGTTTAGAATTTGAAAATGATGTAAACTAATGAAATGTGTAAAATTGGATGTAGTTTATACCTATAATTTTTTAAATTTTTTTTGAATAAGTATTGACCTAGTTTTTTAATTTTTGAAGTCCATTTTTTAATTGCTCAAAAAATGCTAAAAATGTAAGGTCTAGTTCCCTCCAACTAAATATATGCAAATAATCATTTTTCCTCTGATTTCAGAATATGTTTTAGATGACATGTACAGCTAGTGCATAAAAAAAGAAAGATTGGTTTTCGGTATATATTTTATCTGTTATAATTATTCAAAGTCAGAGTTACCCAAAATTAACAGTTTTTTTCTCCCTCCACATTTGCCCTAGCAAATCTAAACCAAATACAAAAAAAATTACATATTCTTGAAGAGGACTCTCTCCTCTAGTGTTAAATATAAGTTGTAAATTTTTCTGACATGATTTGATATTTTATTTTTATTTTATCGAACGAGCTTGTTCTTCAATGTTAAGATACCTACTTGGAGTTTTTTCAAATTATAATATATTATATGTAATCAAAACACAATAAAAATTATATTACCATAATCTAGACTCCACGCTCTACAAAAGGGTATATTTAGATTTTTAAAATGGTTGAGTTTTGATGATGAAATCAGTTGTCTAAGTGAGAAGTTCTGTAATTTTGAAATTTTTGCCTATTTGGCTGCCACATAAGATGCCACATAGACAGTTTCAGCCGAAACTGGTTCAGCTCTGGCCGAACCTCTATATAAATATATGCCAATTCTTCATCGATAGAACATAGTTAGCTTATATTTACTCATGAAGTTTTGGCCGAAACTGGTCCGACCAAACCAGTTTTGGCCGAAACTCATTTGCCACATCGACGCCACATGGCACCACGTTTGTGCCACATATGTACGGTCAAAAATATTTTGGCCGAAACAATTTCGGTCAGAACTACGAAAATGGTCCTCAAGTGCGACACAACTTTGTACTTTTACCCATTAGTCAAGCATGGGTTGTCTAAGATCAAATCTGAACCATGAATACAATGTTGATCTTAGGGCTTGTGCTAGATCTCTGAATAAACTCTGAGGTTAAGAGAAGTTCTCACAACTTGGCGATTCTTTTCAGTCGCACAATCTCCAAACGAACCTGAGTCAAGATAAAGTTTAGGTCAAGTTTTCTGTGGATAGATCTAAACTGTAGATTCTATGTTTCTCTAACGATGTGCGCATGATCTCTGAATAGATCCAGGGTTAGTCAAAGTGTTCAGTGACTTGGAGATTACACAGTCGCACAATCTCCATATAAGATAGAGTTAAAGTGCAGGTTAAAGACCAATTAATGACCGAGGATAAATGAAAAATTAAAAGGCAAGAAATTCTTGATAGATCGGAAGGACAACGCAAAGCCTTAATGAAAAAGTGATCAAAATCTATCCATTGAGGCATTGTGCCTAAAGGCCACATGTCCCCGGTGGGTCTAGAGCAATGCCAAGGTAATGAAGTTAAAGACAAAGCAAGTATTGAGAAGATCCGACGATAGGCGTAAAGGCTCAAAAGGAAGATGTGCAAGATCTAATCATTAAGGTATTGTGCCTTGCTGCCACCTGTCCAATCTGATTGTGAGCTCGGGTAACATAAGAAGATCAGTGGCTGTGTTTTAGAATTGTGATATGGCTTGATCTCGACTGTCCAAATTATTGTCTGCGCCACCTGTGACTGTTATAACTGTAATTTAAATATTTGAATCTATTCTCAGAGGGTTTCATGGCGGTCGACTGATATTGCTCAAGAAAACTATGGTAGAAACATGAATAGTATTTCTACCACAAGACAACTATAGTAGAGGAGCAATGAAGGAGTATTGTTCAAGTGTGTAGATCATGACAGGTCAGTCACGTAATCTTCAGATAGACTCAGAGTCAAGAAATGGTTTAGTCATGTTTGATCTCAGAAAATGTTTACAAAAAGAAAGAGAACACGGGGAAAAACTATATGATAATTTTTGGGAATGTAATGGCGTCTACAGATTTGAAAAGTGAGGAATCTAATGACCAAGGTCAAAATCAGGAGTTGTCTTCATTAGATGAGGAGGATTTTGATGACCAGGATGACAATCAGGGTATGCTTGCATCTGATGATGAAAAGGAAGTAGACATTGATAATGTAAGGTGCAATGCTGCAAAAGGTAAAGAACATTTTATAGTAAGCAGACCTTCAGATGCTGAAATCACTCAAATCACAGCAGGCATGGTTGCTCAAGCCCAGAGTAACTAAAATTTGAGAAATATGACAGTTGGTATTGCGGATGGCAGACCAACTGGCATCTTTATCAAAGAGATAGGAGCAAGCCCTAAGAAGACATCAAAGAAAGAAAAAATTGTTGAGGGTGTAAAGATAAGGTAGATAGAATCAGAGAAACCATCAATGGTTTGCTTCTCTTTCCCCAGAAGAGTCGCCATCTTGCTGGTGTTTGAAAACATTTATGTTATTTAAAGGTACCAATATGCCTTGAGACTAATGTTAGGAGTGGTTAGATCCAAGTATGAAACGTCTGTAAGACAACTGGACTAACTATAGGGACAAGATTGCCCTCTGTACTTTTGGCTCTGCAAAACCAAGGTGGGTACACCTAATCCAGACTAAACTCAATTCTTTACAACACCTTTTACTTCTAGATTTGAATAACAAATAGATGGTAAGTAAGTACTAAATGCCAACCTAGCATTGATTGACTCTCCACTACCATGGGTGGGATAAGAAGAACAACTGTAAATGTAAAGAACTTTGGTAATGAGTTTGATTTAAATTTGTGGTACAAAACATAGCCAAACCACTCAGACTTATATCTCCATAGAAAAAACTTATTTTAGACCAGTGCCTTATCCATTGGGAAAACTCCTAAATACAATACTACAACTGAAACAACCTTATTGGTAAAGATTCAAATCCATAAACATAAATATCTCAGATCACACACTACAAGATCCTTAAGAAGATAACCATATAGAATTAATGTAATATCCAAAGCATTTTAATTTGATCTAAGATCAAAGACTTGTGGAATACACATATGTATAAGAAAGACTTATACAGTAAGCTAGAAAACTTACAACTCACAGAGATGTCACAAAGGAGAGACTTAAAACTGAGAATACTTATATTAAGTATGATGAAGTCTTGCTTCTGCAACAATATGACAAGGAAATACATACTTCAATAATATGCAAAATATCATAAGCTTTCTATTCTATCTCAATACAATCTGAAATATATCTGCTATATCCTAGACTAGAAACAAGTATAAGCCTAGTGCCTTCTACTTTCCCAATTCTCCAGCCTTTTTCTAAATGGTCTTGAATATTCTTTTATAAGAACAAGAATGCTACAAGCTTCGAACCATTTAGGGTTAGGGTTTACAACCAATCATGTCAAGCATTTAATTTTTTTATCAAGTTGAAAACATATCTCTTCTCTTCAATTTGTGCAAATCTAATCTACAATCAATTTTCCCTAATCCATGGATGTGAGCACAGTACCCTAAGGTCAAAGAATTCCCAAGGCATGCCTTTGAAAGTAGCTCACATAAATTTAGAAATGACCAGTGCCACTGTATACATTTATCCTTTAATTATAAAAATCTTATCTGTCAACTCTGTTCTTTAATGCATCTCAGTATATCAGATTTGTATCCCTCTGGTCTTCAACAACTATTAAAAATCGATCCATAAGATCATATTTGTCATTAATAACTCTGAGATCAAATATCTGAGTCCACTACCATGAAACCCTCTGAGAATAGATTCAAATATTTAAATTACAGTTATAACGGTCACAAGTGGCGTGAACAACAATTTGGATGGTCGAGATCAAGCCTTATCACAATTTTAAAATATATCTGTAGATCTTCTTAAGTTACCCGAGCTCAGAATTAGATTGGACATGTGGTAGCAAGGCACAATGCCTCAATGAGTAGATCTCGATCACCTTTGTAGTGAGGGTTTACACCAAACACACAATCTATTAAGACTTTCCTGCACTTTAATTTTTCCTTTATCCTCGGCCTTTAACCTATCTCTGACTAGCTTCTATCCCTGACTTTATCTGGAGATTGCACGACTGTGCAATCTCCAAGTCGCTGAACATTTTCTTTAACTTTGGATATGTCTTGAGATTCAACGGTGGTCGTTGATCGAGTTCTATTTCTGACATGATCTGATGGACTACACGTGATCTCGTAATATAACTTGAGTTAGGAAAGTTGTTCAACAACTTCAAGTTTCACACACTCGTGCAATCTCCAGATTTGATCATGGTTAAGAAAGGTAAGTTTGAGTTCTAGTCGAGTTGCATGGATAAACGTTCAAATAAGCATTTTCTACCTCGATTAAACCTGTAGTTCTAGTCCAATTGTCTTGCAAAGCTTTCATACTTGGAGCTAATCACTCCTCACATCAGTCTCAAGGCATATTGGTAGATTTAAGTAGCATAAATGTTTTCAAACATGAATCCTCTAACCATGACTAAACCATTGACGATTTCTCTGATTCTATCTACCTCTACAATTTTTTCTTTCCTCTAATTTTAGAAGTTCTGATAAGCGTTCAGGTTGGAGTTCAGATTGAGGGTTCAGATAAGCGTTTTCTACCTCGATTAAACATTTTCAAACATGAATCCTCCAACAACTATGAATCCTCCAGATAAACATTATTGACAGTTCAGATTTGATCTCAAACAACCCATGCTTAACTAATCTTAACTCGATCATAACTCTAGTCCATCCTAAGATTCAGTGACTGAAAGAAAATCTAAGTGGCTGGATGAAAAGCTAACTCCAAAGTTTATTTTGAGATTACATCATGACAAAGAGAAAAAGTAACCCTGCCTCTAACTCTAGGTCTATTTGGAGATCACGTGACCAACTGAATCTCTAAATCACTGAAATAAAAACTTAACTCATGGTTTAAACTTTGAGATCATGTGCCGGCCACATGATTAGATCTGCATTGATAGCCTGTGCTGAATCTCAAGACATATCTTTACCTAACCATTTCATTGTGAGATTAAATGTGAAACACACAATCAACGCTACATCAATGGTTCTCGCTTAATCTTGAGAGGTTAACTTAACCCTAGGTGAATTCAAAGATTCAACAACCAAGTAGGAAAAATAACCTTGCCTTGACCATGATTACATTACGATATTATGCAACTGAAGATATCTCCAAATCGCGAGATAAAAACTTAACCCTTGAGTTCATTCTGAGATCTCACGCCGAGCACACAATCTAAACAAGATCTATAGTCTGCGCTAGATATCCATACATATCATGACATCTTCAATTTATTGTGAGATTAAGGGCCAACCACTCATCTCGATCTCAATCAACGATCCTCACCAAGTCTCGTAATCCTTCTATACTTGATCAATTCTTCATGAGATTACACGCCAGCCGCACGATCATAACTTAAAAGGAACCCGATCAATGTTTCAGGCTTAATCTTGAGATCCTTAACTTAACCTCAGGTGCATTAAAAGATCTCGAGACCAATTAAAAAAGTAAACCATGTCTTGAATTTGGGTCTATCCAGAGATCACGCGACTGATCTATCATGATCTACACACTTGAGCAATACTCCTTCATTTCTCGTTTCATGGCCTTCAGGCACAATGCCTCAACGGATAGATTTCGATCACTTTTTTCATTAAGGATTTGTGTCGTCCGTCCAATCTATCAAGACTTGCTTGCATTTTAATTTGTCCATTATCCTTAGCCTTTAACTGGTCTTTAACCTGCACTTTAACTCTGTCTTATCTGGAGATTGTGCGACTGTGTAATCTCGAAGTCACTGAACACTTTGACTAACCCTGGATCTATTCAGAGATCGCATGCACATCATTAGATAAACATAACTTAGATAGACTCTCAAATGCTAAACCTAAAGAGGAGGTCAATATGAAGAAGATTTTAAGTGCTATAAAGGACTTAAAGCCTGGAGAGAGTAAAAATCCTAGAGATGCAAACAATAATAGGTCATCCTATAACAGTTATAATCCCCAAAATAGGATGCAAAATCACCCCTATGGCACCCAATTCAAGGATGGGCAACCTATTATCCCACAAAGGAAAGATAGACCTGATGATAGAACTCCAGACCCTCTTCAAATAAATTCAGCTAACATGTGTAGTGAGGATTATTGGTGTGATGAGTGTGAATCTCCACACAATCTAGACAATTGTGTTTTTACTCTGAAGATGTATCTAGGTCAGACCCAACAAGAAAGAGAATACGAGAAAAAACTACATGATGATGTTGGGAATGCAATGGCGTCTGCAGATTTGAAAAGTGAGGAATTTGATGACCAAGGTCAAGATGAGGAATTGTCTTCATCATATGAACATGAGTTTTCTTCATCAGATGAGGAGGAGTTTGATGATCCGGCTGACAATCAGGATATGCTTTCGTCTGATGAAAATGAAGCAGACATTGATAATGTAAGGTGTAATGCTACAAGGGGAAAATAGCCTTTTATGGAAAGAATACCTTCAGATGCAGAAAGGGCTTGAATCATAGAAAACTTGGTTGCTCAAGCACAAAGTAACTATAATATGAGAAATAGGACAGTTGGTAATGTGGATGGAAGGCCAGCTAGCATGTTTATTATAGATAAAAAAAACAAGCCCTAAGAAGACACCAGAAAAGGAAAAAATTTCTGAGGATGTGAAGAAGATAAAGGTCAGAACAAAGGATAAACCAAGTAATCCAAGTATTGTCCATAAGATTAAAGCAAAGACCTTAGAGGTAGGTGCTTCTCCTATTCAAAAGGATGCTAAATGAGTTGAGCCTAGTTTGGCTACTCAAAATGAGGATAGAAGTATAGTCACTATCAGGCAAGATAATTTTGACATCAAGTATACTCCTGTTGACATGGGACAAACGCTCTCACAGATCATAGTCAGGGTTCCACTTTTAGAAATGATGAGGATTCCTGAGCATAAGGAGACAAATTTGACATGGATGAATAGTGTTTCTACCAAAAGAGCCTTGACATCAGAAATGGATGAGATACTCCATGGTGGAGGAGCAATATCAGACAACCCATGCTTGACTAATCTTAACTCGATTAAACCATGGCTAGAGGATTCATATTTTCAAATGTTTATGCTACTTAAAGATACCAATATGCCTTGAGACTGATGTTAGGAGTGGTTAGCTCCAAGTATGAAAGCTCTACAAGACAACTGGACCAACTATAGGGACAAATTCCCTCTGCACTTCTGGGTCTGCAAAACCAAGACGGGTACACCGAATCCATACTAAACTCAATTCTTTACAACACCTTTTACTTCTGGATTTGAACAACAGATAGATGGTAAGTAAGTACTAAATGCCAACCTAGCATTCATTGACTCTCCACTACCATGGGTGGGATAATAAGAACAACTGTAAATGTAAAGAACTTTGGTAATGAGTTTGATTTAAATTTGTGGGACATAACATAGCCAAATCACTTAGACTTATATCTCCACAGAAAATACTTGCTTTAGATCAGTGCCTTATCCATTGGGCAAATTTCTAAATACAATACTCCAACTGAAACAACCTATTGGTAATGATTGAAATCCATAAACATAAATATCTCAGATCACACACTACAATATCCTTAGTAGATAACCAGACATAATCAATGTAATATCCAAAGCATTTTAATTTGATCTAAGATCAAAGACTTATGGAATACACATATGTATAAGCAAGACTTATACAGTAAGCCAGAAAACTTACAACTCACAGAAATATCACAAAGGAGAGACTTAAAACCTGAGAATACTTATATTAAGTATGATGAAGTCTTGCTTCTGCAACAATATGACAAGGAAATACATAGTTCAATAATATGCAAAAGATCATAAGCTTTCTATTCTATCTCAACACAATCCAAAATACATCTGCTATTCCTAGACTAGAAACAAGTATAAGCCTAATGCCTTCTAATTTCCCAATTCTCTAGCCTTTACTAAATGATCTTGAATATTCTTTTATAGGAACAAGAATGCTACAAGATTTGAACCATTTAGGGTTAGGGTTTACAACCAATCATGTCAAGCATTTAATTCTGTTGTCAAGTTGAAACCCTAGCTCTTCTCTTCAATCTGTGTAAATATGATATGCAATCAATTTGCCCTAATCTATGGATGTGAGCGCAGTACCCTGAGGCATAAGAAATTCAAAGGCATGACTCTGGGAATAGCTCACATAAATGCAAAAATGACCAGGCGGCTCTGTTTACACTTATCCCTTGATTATAAAACCCTTATTTGTCAACTCTGGTCTTTAATGCATCTTAGTACATCAGATTTGTATCCCTCTGGTCTTCAACAGTTGTTCATAATTGATCCATAAGATCAGATCTGTCTTTAATAACTTTGAGATCAAATATCAGCCGACTACCATGAAACCCTCTGAGTCAAAGATATTTAAATATTTGAATTTTAGTTAGAACGGCTATAGGTGGCGTGGAAAACAAATTGGATGGTCGAGATCAAGCCTTATCACAATTTTAAAACATATCCGTGGATCTTCTTAGGTTACCCGAGCTCAGAATCAGATTGGACAGGTGGCAGCAAGGCACAATGCCTCAATGAGTAGATCTCGATCACCTTTGCATTGAGGTTTTATGCCAACCGCATGATCTATCAAGACTTACCTGCACTTTAATTTGTCCTTTATCCTCGGCCTTTAACCTGTCTTTGACTAGCTTCTAACCCTGTCTTTATCTGGAGATTGCGCGACTGTGTAATCTCCAAGTTGATGAACATTTTCTTTAACTCTGGGAATGTTGGGAGATTACATGCATGCCGCTAGATTCAAGACACATGAATGGTTATGATCTGATCCTTGGAAACTTCACATTAACTTGATCTTGACCCAGGTTCAATTGGAGATCACGTGAATGAAGAGAATCGCAAAGTCGCGATAACTTTTTCTTAACCTCAGAGTTTATTCAGAGATCTAGCACAATCCCTAAGATCAACATTGCATTGACAGTTCAGATTCAATCTCAGACAACCCATGCTTGACTAAATTGACTTAGGTTCTTAACTGTAGTCTATCTCGAGATTCAAAGACTGAAGAAAAATCTAAGTCGCTGGATGAAAAGATAACTCCAGAGTTTATTTCAAGATTACACAAGAACCACAAGATCCTTTCTTTAATCAACGGTCCAGATCATATTCGTGCAAATTGACTTTGGCTCAGAACTTAACCATGCTTTACTCAAGGTCTATCTAGAGATTGCGCGACTGAAGGAATCTCCAAATATATCATGACATCATCTTTTAATGTGAGATTAAGCGCCAACCACTCATCTCTGCTCTGATCAATGATCCTCGCCAAGCCTTTGGATACTTCTATAATTCATCAAATCCTTACGAAAACACAAGCCCCAAATCTCTACTTTGATCAACAACCACAATCCTTTTCCATGCAAACTCCACCAGAACTCCAACTTACCTTTCTTAACCATGATCAAATCTGGAGATTGCATGACTGTGTGAAACTCAAAGTCGCTGAACAACTTGACTAACTTAAGTTATATTACGAGATCATGCGCAGTCCATTAGATTATGTCATAAACAGAACTCGATCAACGACCAACGTTGAATCTCAAGACATATTTGTACTTGCCCAATTCTTTCCGAGATTATGAGACAACCACAAGATCGACATTGCATCAATGGTTCTCACTTAATCTTGAGATCTTTAACTTAACTTCGAATCCATTACGAGATCACGCGACCAAAGAGAAAAAGTAACTCTACCTCTAACTCTGAGTCTATCTTGAGATCTTGCGACTAACTGAGTCTTGAGGTCGCTAAATGAAATACCTGACTCATGGTTTGCTCAGAGATTATGCATGAGCCACAAGATTGAAACAAGATCAATGATGCGCGTGAAATCTCGAGATACAAAGAGCATATTCCATATCATTCTGAGATTAGGAGATAAGAGCTTGCGCTAAGTCGCTAGACAGAAAAGAATATTCGGCCTTGGTTACGCGACTAAGAGATAGGCTAGGAAAATAAAGTGCACATGGGAAAATCTGAGACTTAAGTGGCTTGAAAAGTAACATGAAATTAGAACATGCCTTGAAGGGTTTAGGGTTTTAGCCAATTTTGACACAATCAAGACTTAGGGTTTTAGCCAGAGGCCATGAATAATTGCAGAGACAAGAGGAAAAAGCTTGGAACCATGCAAAAAAAAGCAAGTGCAAACAAAATAATCAATTGCTGCATATGTTTGATATTATTGAAGAATGGTCTGCAACACTTTGATTGTCAATAATGATTATGATATGAATCTCTTATCTTAATTCAATAAAACAAGATGAGGATAGTATAAATGCCTTCAAAAGAGATTGCTTTTGGCCACCAATATTGAGGTACATTGAAGATGTTTTCAATGGTGTAGAGTGGGTGGTGACTTCATAAGTCTTTTGTGCACTTTGATTTGGTGAAGCTTGCATCGGATCAAAGGGAATGATCCTAGAGAAGGCCTAGTTGGTGTTTGAGTAACTTATGAAGTCCCTCAACATGTTGTTTTGGCATCTTTCATGTTCAAAGACTAGTTTGCAATTGTGAAAATGTTCTTGTGGTTGAGGGCTCATTTTTTCCAAATTAAAAAATTTAAGTTCAAGTTTGCTTGATTGCCACCTTTTTTTTTCCTTCCGACCTAAGAGAAGGTATATGCACAGGTGATGAACATGTAGATTTTCCTAAGCAATACTGCCTTGCAACAAATGTACTATTGTGAAAATCATCACAAGTCCATTTGTTGCAAGGTCAAGTTCCCAGTAATGCTTGGTCAAATTTGCATGTTTGTCACCTGTGCATATACCTTCTCTGATCAACTCTTATATGCACAGGTGAAGGTTGTATATGCATAAGTTTTACATGATTGTGTTTTACATAACACAAAAATAATATTAGTTTGTGTTTTACATTATTGCATTCCCCAAATCATTGCTGGCAAAAAATTGAACATTTAAATGAAATACTTTGTGCCTGATATATTAAATGGAATACACCAAGAAGTACCAAATGATGAATGCTCAATTATTGTGGAAAAGCATCAGAACCGTCCATTTTTAGAACTTGATTTTCTATAGTCTTAATGATTTTTCTATAGTCCTAATGATTTTGAACATTGTTGACAAAGTGTGTTCTTTTTTTGATTATTTGATTGATCCTCTCGCCTTTCCTTACTTTGTAAATTCCTGTGTCCCAATCAAGTTTTGCAGTGTTTTTTATTAGGTTTCATGTTTTTGATTGTGGGGTTCTACATTGTTTGTTGTTCTTGATAAATTAGGCCTTGAATTTGACTTTGCCCCTGTCCGAGTTTGTGCCAATTGTTGAGTTCACCTTCTGAAAAATTAGGTCAATAGATTAAACATTTATTCCCCAATTTTGGTGACACGTGACGTACTCTCATTGGGGTTCAAGGTAGTACAATTTCCCCAATATAAAATAGATAGAATATTTTTCATGCCTCAAGAACTTATTGCATCACTAAAGAAAGCTCATTGTGTAGGCTTATACACTCGAGGTAATAATGGTGGCGTGTATGATCGATGTTGAAAAGGGATCATTTGTCTATAAATGGAGCATTGAGGTGGTTCCACTTCATTAGAGAATTTTGGAAATGTTGAGCTGGGAGAGATGGACATGCCAATAATTCTTGAGTCGACCAAACCACATATGACATTTTTGGGGGAAGTCAGAAATAAAAGGCTTGGATTTGTTCTAGCTAATGACCACCCATACATAATGCACGCGGTCAAAATGGTGACGGGTCTGAAGTTTTCATTGGTATACCATAAGTACAGGGTGATTTTAGATATCCCAGTTTTCTTTATTACCATGATAATATATATGGGGGTTTCCAAGAACTGGGCAAAAAAGCTCACCTGGATGGTCTTTGAGCATGCGTACTTGAGCGACATTGATGTTGTCATTAACAATGTGGATGGGAATCTTCTCATTCCCCTCCCGCAGTAATATTACACTCAGAGAAACGAGGTGTGGAAATTTCCAATTGCGTAGACCTCATCGATTGTATAGACCAGCACATAATCCGCCTTAGATTGAATTTCTGACTCACGCAGAGCCCATTGGTACATAATGTCCGATGTGTTGACATAACGATAGAAGGAAAACAAATCGCTGGGGATCAGAGGTGGAAGATTACTTGGCAAACAACTGATTACTTTCTCCGCCCTCTTTGATTCCTCCACTGCAACTCAATTATACGGTACTTCATAAATTAATTAATGTTAATCAATAGGGTGTAATATCTTATAATATTTCAGTTTTCTTTTAATCTTTGTATGTGAGGCGCTTAATCCACTCCCTCCTTCCCATTCGATTATTACTATTCATAGTTATCCTAATGAACCTAGGAACTCTATTTTATTGGTTCATTTTGATTCATCATTTTCTTCCTTAAACGATATCATTATGGATCCTCTCATGAACTTTAGTGCAATAGAGCACACATTTAATACTTAGCAAAACCAAGAAACTAACTATATACTCGTTCCTCCCGTTCTATCCAATCCTATTCTTCCTTCAAAATGCCATCTTCCCTTTAAGAATTATAAAGAATATGACCCTATATCTAGAACAATTTTGGGACACACAAGCTATAAATTCTCCTTAGGATCTAATCCAAACTTCACCTTCAAGTATCATAAGATACTTCAAAATAAATTGCAAAAATTCAATGTTCCATCCCTTTGTAAAACCTATTGAAATAGCCTCATTATTTGAGGATATTTATACTAACATATTGAAATTTGAGATTACATTTCTTCCTTTTAAAATTCCTTCTATTTTTCATCATGGTTTGTATTAACTCTATGGACATTAAATGTACATTCATTAATATAGACACCAATCTTAATGTTTGTAGGCTTAATGTTCTAAAATACACCCACATTGATATTTCTAATCTCACTTCTATTAATTTTTCACTAAAAGGTTTCAATAACATTAGATGAGATCATCTAAGGACTATTAACTCAACCATCTCATCAACTCATGTTTTTTATTAAGATGACATGGAAAGGGCCATGAACCCAGATAATAGCAGTCACATTAGAGCCGGAAGCCACCAAAAACCATCAATGAGAAAAAATAATCAAAAGAAACTGTTCAATGCTATGAACTATCCCTAATCTAACACCAATATCACTATTATCCATGCTATTGCCTATCTTCTTCTGAGTAATTTTTTCTTTTCTTTTGCCTAATGGTAGGAATCGCACAATTCAAGTTCATACCAATAACAACACAACAAAAAATAACTGTCGCATAAAGTTTAACAAAGTCAACCATAATCATATCAACATTACAACTGAAACTAGAGAAAGGTAAATTGATAATAGTTTCAAATTAGAGATAGTCTCCCAGTCCTTTGAGAGATAATTGGGGTCCTTCCACCAGTCTTTGGCATCATCTCTAGATAGTCTTCTTCATAGATAGACCCTCCAAAGATAGTCTTCTTCATATAATGTTGTTCATCAATCTATAGAGAGTAGAGATAGCAACATTGAACAACTCTATAGAGATAGTAGGGGTAATAGAATTTTCCAGATCGGTCATTCTTCTCCTCCTTCTCCTCCTCTTCTTCTTCTTCTTCTTCTTCTTCTTCATCTTCTTCTTCTTCTTCTCCTCCTTCTCCTTCTTCTTCTCCTTCTCCTTTTGGTCCTTCTTCTCCTTCTCTTTCTGCTCCTTCTCCTTCTTCTTCTCCTTCTATGAATTGTGCTCTCGGTTTACTCTGTAAACTCTCTGTCGTTGATAGTGCATATTGGTGTTCATTGATTTGGTGTTAACTTGCACTTAACATTTTCGGTGACCATTGCACTTGTCTATTTTTGGTGTCCTCTACACTTGACTATTTCGGTGTCCATTGTGCTTGACTGAATGCTGTCACTCGGTGATCATGTTACCAACAGTCCAAAAACTATTTCCTTGTATACTAATGAAAAATATGATCCTTTAGGATTATAAATCTCCCCCTTTGGCATAGGTATCAAAAACTGATATGTTAAAACTGAAATGTTCAGTATCTACACCATGTGTATACCTTGTCAATGTCTCCCCCTATGTGCATGCCTTGGTATGTACCTGTTTCTCCTTTGTGTATTTCCCTCTTTGGCCTTTGACATGTTTTCTGCTTTTGTACATGTATTACATATAGTTTCCCCCTTATACATATATCCCCTTTTTTTGAAAATAATGACAAAGGTGTAATACTTACATCTTGTCAAGTATGTGGGAATGTAATTTTTGAATGTCTTCCATTATCTTCTCCTATTTCTCTTGGATGTGTTCCAGGGTCATGTATTCCAATGTGATTCTAGCGTGCATGTCATATATACTCTCGGTAACAGACATCTATGGGGTGGCAATCAATGTTTTTGTCAAAGTCATGTGTTTCAATAGTAGTGTGAGATTTGGGAGTAACATAGCCTCCAGGTTGGTTACCTCATCTGCGATTTTTCTTTCATCCTTTTCAAGTTCTAGTCTCAACCATTTTTCTTCTACAATCTTCTCGTAATGCAATTTGAATTCATTTTCCTCGGTTGTGAGACTTTGTGCACTAGTCTTTAGATCTTCATCTATTTTGGCTATCTTTTCACTATGCTCGGTATTGAACAATTCTATTGTGCACAAATTTTGAACTAGTTTAACTACTTCTAATAATATTGGTTCCATTGTAGTTACTAATTCAGAAAGCTTTATCTTATTTTCTGACACTTCTTGGCTCATTTTTTCGGTTAACTTGTATTGACACTTCCGTTCAGCACGTCCCGCAATGACCTTGTTTGCATCTACATTATGTGATGTAATGGTGTTGCTGAGTGTTGCTAATTTATAAATTATAGGTGCATTTTGATCAATGTCAGTGTCAGGAACAATTTGCAACATTATTTCTTTTGTGTTTTCCGGGAGTTGTGAGTTCTTGTGCCTCTTTTTGAGCTTGTCCTACATTGCCTTCCTCTTGCAATTTTCACCATACTTGGTAAGTGACTTTGGATCCAATGTTGTAGGATCACAGTTTGGTATATCAATAATTTCATCTAATGTTACCGGTGTCTTCTTCTTTAGAGAGTAGAGATAGCAACATTGAACAACTCTATAGAGATAGTAGGGGTAATAGAATTTTCCAGATCGGTCATTCTTTTCTTAAGCTCCTTAATTTTTTTCCCATATGTCATTATCCTCTTCATGATCCAAGTTAGGGCAAGAGACTTGTTCATCATAAAATCATGTTACTCTACCCATATTTATCTATTTTATTGTCAAGAGTTTTTTTTATAATCCTCTCTTAGCCAAACCATGGATTGGTGTTATGGGGCTTATTCCAACTACTCTCCACCACTTTGTAAAATTTATAAGTGTGGGTAATATATTCGTTATTAAAGTAGATAGTCATCCCTTTCATTATTGTCAAAATTGTTTGTTCTACATTTTCTAACCTATTGCAAACATCAGACAAAAACAATAATGATATATTTTCTCAAACAAATTTACATACAAATATAATGCTTTCACACTTTGTTCAATATATAATTTAACTTTTTATATTAACTTTCTCATATATGCTTACATTTTTTCACTTCGATAATCGCTTATTCACCATAATTTTAACATTATTCTAATTTAAAAAAAATAGAATATATTATTTGTTTTTAATATATATATATA
>MU224446.1:147637-164140 GCA_018584345.1 Thuja plicata
ATTTAATAATTAAATATTATTTAATCCCTTTTTCATGTGTCTTAGCTAAAGAGGGTGAATTTAATTTAATTAAAGTGCTAGGACTTTATTAATTAAATTAATTCGATCATAA
Source organism: Thuja plicata (assembly GCA_018584345.1). Taxonomy (NCBI): domain Eukaryota; kingdom Viridiplantae; phylum Streptophyta; class Pinopsida; order Cupressales; family Cupressaceae; genus Thuja; species Thuja plicata. Next base: position 147,750 of record MU224446.1, read on the forward strand.
GGTTTGTTTAGCCAAATAGTTATTTAGGAATTAAATATGATGTATGATTAATGCAAATTTAGGATTTTCTACATTTGACACTTAGGTCGAGTAGAGTTAGTTAAAACTCAGAATTGCCTAGTACAATAGGATTTTGATGATCTAGAAGAGTGACAAATGCAACAAAATTGGTTAGGGTTGCAAGATGCCAATTTTGGGGTGTTACATTTTGCCCCTCTTTGAATTGATGTGCGAGCAACACATTGATTCAAAGAATAGTCTGATGCCTGAAGCACAGAAGGATAGATTTGAAAATTGATGATGCAAAGATTTCAGAGCCATCTCCAGAATAGAGCTTGACTCTCCGAAGTCTAGGTTAGGTTGCCAAGACGCCGGTCAAGTAGAGTTTTCGAGGGTCATCTTCAGAATGAAGCTTGATCCCCAGGGATCTAGGTTAGAATGCCTTGATACCTAACAAATTAAGATTTCAAGAATCATCTTCAGAATGAAGCTTGATCCTCAGGGATCTAGGTTAGAATGCCCTGATACCTAAATAGATTGATATCTTTCACAAGGCTATCCCCAGAACGAGGCTCAACCTTCAGGAGTCAAGGTTATTTTGCCCTGATACCTATCCAACAAGATAATCAATAGAGATTTTAGGACTATCTCTAGAATGAAGCTTAGTCTCTCAATATCTAGGTTAGATTGCCCAGACACTGGTTAGATTGACATCTTTCACAAGGCTATCGCTAGAACGAGGCTTAACCTTCAGGAGACAGGGTTAGAATGCCCCGATACCTGTCTCAAAAGATAGTAAATAAAGGTTTAGAATCATCTCCAGAACAGAGCTTGATTATCACGAGTCAGGGTTAGATTGCCCTGATACCTGTCCCAAAAATAGTTTTTCGAGAACCATCTCCAGAACGGAGCTTGATCCTCAAGAATTTGAGTTAGATTGCTAAGATACTTAAAAGATGACAAGATGTAAGGAACAAGGATTCCCCTATTGATTAAAAGTCATGGAACACCCAGTTTTGACTGTGAGGTATAAAAAAATGAACATGCCCCAAGTGATGAGATGCCCCTAGCAATGAGGACTTTTGAAAATCAAATCAGATTGATTGGAATAGATTCAATGATGTAATCATTCCTACCCCCTTGGGAGCGAAATGGAAAGATGACATGTCATAATGATGGTGGAGAGCGAAAAATCGTAGATAGATGTTGAATCAGAGATCAAGAAGAACTTAGAACATATTATGGAATAATTTGGAAGATTTAGAATCAATTTCAAGCGATTTGAAGGTATGGTTGACCAAGTTTGACTAGGGTTGACTAGAGTTGACCAGAGTTGACTTTTGAGGAAAAAAGTCAAAGATTTGAGAAAATGATGATAAGATAATATTCTGACAAGAAAGCAACGTCAGAAAGTCAACTGCACAAGCGTCCGATCGCGTCGGTCCCAAAAATTTTAAAATGCGATTTTGAGCTATATAGAAGTGTCAGATTTTGAATTCGATCCTGAAAATAGATTGAGCATATAGCAGACGATAGAGAATGAGGATCGAACACTTGTGTAGTCGTGATGAAACTAGGACAGTGAAGAAGAACTCCCCAATGTATGAACCTAGGAGAATGCAAAGAAGAGAACACTAAATCGTTGCCACAATGCAAGTCTAGAATGAAAAATGCAATTTTATGCTAGATGAAAGACCTAGGACATGGTTGCGAGACACATCATATAATCATCATCATTGAGCATGTATTGAAACATGAAAGTCGATACAACCCTAACTGGCGCCACAATGCAACCATAAGGATATGAATATGACTTGTGATCGGATAAAATGTAGGAAATGAACGTAAGCACCAAGGCACAAAAGCCAAGATGACCTAAACATTGTTTCCAGTTAATGTTGCAAGAATACACTAGTATCAAGGCATTCGAAGCCAAGATAACCATGAGTGCGATCATGCGTAAACAAATAGATCAATAACAAACAAAGAAATAACAAATAGAGCAAGAACAAACAAGGAGATATTACTGACCTCACCATGGCGTACAAATAAACAAGATCGAGGGATGTGAGGCTATTCCACCTTAGTGCGGGAGCTCTTATCACATACACCCTATTTATTTGACGTTGCCAGATCATCGGGACTACACCAACAAGCAATAGACAAAGAAAATATCAATGAAATCCATAAGAATAGACAACATACAAAGAAATATTCAAGCATGGCTCAGCCAATTTCAAAGTTTGCGAATGTATTCATGTTTAGAGGTGTTGAAAAACACCATTGTGCTTGTGAGTGCATTGTGTTTAATTGTTATCGATAGATGTTTATGTTGGAGATATTTGATGTGTGTTAAAAAACACAGATATATCCAAAGATAGTGTTAAAAAACACTATTTATGGTGGTGTTGAAAAACACCAGTTTGTGTCAGTAGCGAGTTGTCCTGTAGAAGTGACAAGATTACTAACTCAAGTGTAAGCCAAATATGTGATCAGATGGGGGACCAATGCCCCCAAGTAACAATGACTAACTTGACGTATGTTGCAAGGACAAATGAGATTTGGTTGCCCCCAAGCGTATGGCGCTGAATCAAAGTCAAGTCAGGAGGGTTCACAAAGGAAACAGAGTGTCACAAAAGTGACCAGAAGCTATGTACAAACTAAAGAAAAGAATCGTCAAGACCGAGCATCGATAGATAGAGTGTTTGAGTATAAATCCAACTGTAATGGATGCAAGCAATCTCAATAGTATGGTGACAGTAGATAGACACAGTGAGAACCACTGGTGACTGACGTGAGAGAGATGCTCAAGTTAAGAGATCATAGAACTAGCTAGACATTAGTAGGTAGACACAGTGAGAACCATTGGTGACTGATGTTAGGGGGATTCTCAAGAAGAGATGAATTAGTATAAGCTAAGCGACAGTAGGCAGACATAGTGAGAACCACTGGTGACTATCGCAAAGTAGATCCCAAAAGGTGATAGGACAATGCCCCCTAGACCAGGAGGGTTGCCCCTATAGTATGACCAGTTTCAATCCATGTAAGTTGGTGTCTTGATAGGTAACTGAAATCAAATGTAAGCAGGAAAGCATGAAAGCAAATGCGTAAAGCCAAGTGGTCTTGCGATAGATATAGCATTGTGGAACAAGAGGCGCCTGTTTACCAGGTTTTTACCTTCTTGGAAGAAATTATTTTTTTGCTACCATGACGCCTGTTTGCCAAGTTTTCATCAATGGCACCTTTTTTTTTTTTTCAATTTTTCAATTTTTTTGTATTTTTGGAATATATAATTTTTTTGGAGATACATCAAAGCACCTATCGCTAGGTTTTCACTAAGATCATTTTTTCAGGACTTTTTTAGATTTTAAATTTTTTTTTAGGACTTTACTATATACATGAGCACACTGAAGATGTCTTAGCTGTAGAATCACTTCAGATGAAGAGCCTTGATGGGCTCTTTGATTTGTTCTCGTTTAGTAGTAGAAAGTTGATAAGTACCAAACCCAAACACTGCAGTAACAATATACGAACCAAGCCAGTTTGGTTCAAATTTCCCTTTCTAGATCCGATGTTGTTGATTTTTAGGGTTCTCCCTCAGAACAAGGTCACCCACGTGGAAATCCCTTGGTCTAACCTTCTTGTTATAGCTCTTGGACATCCTTTTCTGGTATGCTCTAAGGTGATTGAATGCCACTTGTCGATGTTCATCAAGTAGTTCTAGCTCTTGTAGCTGAGATATTCTATTATCTTCATCAGTAATGAGGCCTTTCAGAGAGACCCACAGAGAAGGAATCTCAACCTCAATTGGTAACACAACATCTACTCCATAAACCAAAGCATAGGGAGTAGCCCCTGTTGGTGTTCTTATGCTTGTCTTGTATGCCCAGAGAGCTGGATTGATCCAGAGATGCCAATCTCATCCAGATTTGTGTACTATGCGATACAGGATTTTAAGGATTGTCTTGTTGGGTGCTTTCGCCTATCCATTACCCTGAGGATAATAGATGGAAGACCAATGTTGAGTAATTTTGAACTTAGAGCATAGTTCTGTCAAATCCTTGTTTTTGAATTGTCCCCCATTATCAGTGATTATTACCGAGGGTACACCATGTCTACAGATGATGTAGTTGAGAATGAACATAGCTACTGATTTTCCATTGGCAACGGTGAGAGGGACTGCCTCCACCCACTTGGTAAAATAGTTTATAGCTGTGATTATGAACTTATGTCCATTGGAGGATGAGGGGTAAATCTGACCCACCAAGTCAAAGGCCCATTGTTGAAATGGCCAGAAATTAATGAAGGGAATAAGCTCCTTGGCTAGAGCATGAATCAGATTACCATGTAGTTGACATTGTTTGCAAGACTTAGCAAACTGTGTAGCTTCCTTTTCCATATCTAGGCATTAGTAACCAGCTCTAATAAGTTTATAGGCCAATGTTAGGCCATTAGAGTGAGACCCACAGATGCCTTCATACACCTCTACTAATGCACGTTTGGACTCATCAGGTTCTAAACACTTAAGGAGGGTACCGTCTAGACCACGCTTGTACAAGTCATTAGCTATGATGACAAACCATGAAGCACTGCAGATTAAGTGACGTTTCTCATTCCGGGTGTAAGTGTCTGGAACAATCTGGTCACAAAGGTAGGAAAAGATATGATGGTAGCGAGATGAGTCATGTCCAATGATAGAACATATCATCTGGGAATCATGGGAGTCATAGGCTGGGTAGCATAACGTCTCCACTAGGAGTTCATGTCAAAAACCATTTTCAGGCATCTATAGCATGGAGGCAAGAGTAGCCATGGCATCTGCTGCTTTATTATCTGCTCTTGGAACTTGTTGAAATGTGATGTGAGTAAAATACTTTTTAAGGTCATCAACCAACCATTTATAAGGCACCAACTTGTCATCCTTTGTCTGATAGATATCATTTTCTTGATTGATGACTAATTGTGAATCTCCAAGAACATTGAGTTTGTCTACTCACCACTCAAGGGCGATCTTCATACCATTAATTAGGGCTTCGTACTCAGCAATGTTGTTTGTACAAGGAAACATCTTATATGCTTTTGGTAAAGAGTACCTTTGAGGTGTAATGAATAGTATCCCAGCACCTAACCCCTGTTGGGTAAATGAACCATCAAAAAACATAGTCCATGATCGATGTGTGAGAAGTAATATGGACTCATCTGGAAATTCAATGTGCAATGGTTGATGATCTACTAGAGGTGCTTCTGCCAATTGATCTGCTATTGCTTGTCCCTTAATGGCCTTCCTTTCAACATATTCAATATCAAATTCACTGAGAAGCATGACCCATTTAGCTAGTCTACCTGTGAGGGTAGCTTTACTGAGTAAATATTTCAGAGGATCAATTTTAGCAATTAGACGTGTAGTATGAGCCAACATATAGTGCCATAGTTTTTGTGAAGCAAATACCACTGCAAGGCAAGCCTTCTCTATAGGAGAATATTTTGTTTCATATGAGACCAGAGTTTGACTAATGTAATAGATAGCCCTCTCTTTGTTGTGCTGATCTTCTTGAGCCAAGAGGATACCCAATGATGTATCCGTAACAGAGGCATCAAGATTGGTGGGTTCGCAAGGTACTGTTTGATTTGTGTGAACCCTTCATCACATTCTATGTTCCATTGGTAAGCCACACCCTTGTGCAAAGTCTTGGTGAATGGTTGTGACTTGTCCGCCAGTTGAGAGATAAAACGCCAGATAGACTACAGTCACCCTTGAAGTCCTCTCATTTGTTTGATATTTTTTGGTGGTAGCATTTCCATTATAGCTTGTACTTTTGTAGGATCTACTTCGATGCCTTTGGCAGAGATGATATAGCCAAGCAATTTTACAGATGTTACACCAAATGCACATTTCTTAGGATTGAGCCTCATAATGAATTGTTCCATACGATCTAGTATAGGACCTAGATCGGCAAGATGCTTCTTTCAGTGCATGCTCTTAGCTAAAGTGTCATCCACATAATCTTCCATTTTTTATGCATCATGTCATGAAATATGGCGGTGATAGCTCTCTGATATGTAGCACCAGCATTTTTGAGTCTAAAGGGCATGACATTCCAACAAAAGGTACCCCAGGCACATGTGAAAGCGGTTTTCTCTTGGTCCTCTAGTACAATTTTTATCTGGTTATAGCCAGAGAAACCATCCATTAGTGAGTACATTTCATACCCTACTGTCATATCTACAATCATATCAATATTAGGCAATGGAAAATCATCCTTAGGACATGCCAAATTCAAGTCTCTAAAGTCTGTGTAGACTCGTATAGATTTATCATGTTTTGATACTGGAACAATATTAGAGATCCACTCGGCATAGTCAATTACTCTGATAAATACTACCTTAAGAAGTTTCTCCAATTCATCTTTGACAAGTAGAGCTACATGTGGATGCATTTTGTAAAGCTTCTGCTTGATGGGCCTGACACCTGGTGGAATGGAAAAATGGTGCATGATTAGATTAGGGTCTAATCCCGGCATGTCTGAATATTTCCATGCAAAGTTAATCTTTTTGCTTCTGAAGAATGTAGTGAATTCCTCTCCTTCTGCCTCTGACAGTGATTATGCCAAGTGAATGATTTGGGGTTCTGCCTCTGTACCCAAGTTGATAGGTTGAGTTGGTTCAATAAGCATAGATGATCTCTCCTGGAAATGACTCAAAAGCGCATCAAGTATCTCATCTTCGGGCGCCTCGAAGAGGTTTTCACCCTTGGATACGTCTTTTATTTTGACTATTTTAGGCTCTGATACTGCCACAATGTGGTTTCACCATCAGAGCACCTATTTTTTCTTTTTTTGATTTTGTGACTAAGATAATTGATGTCAGCCTCATTCATGTTGACACTTTCTTCGCTAGTGGAAGACATTACAAGTTCGACAACATATAGGTAACATGCAAGAGCGTAATCATTCTAGAACATAAGGACTTCATTAGATGGGGAGGTAGAGTTCCAGTCTATAAGCTTAGGATGGAAAAGTGAAAGAGAAGTGACGGGTTCGAGTGCATTCACGGTATAATCATCAAAGGCATGGAAAAGCAAGTCAAGACCCAAAGTGATCTCATCCAGAGGTATAGTTGAATTCCTTTGATTCCTAGCGACCATAGTAGACAACATGTTAACATCTAGGGAGTCAGACTCATGTGACCCTACACTAGACCATTCACCTACTTTGAGAAGGTTTTCATATGCATTAGCTATATCTGTATCTCTGTCAGAAGTGGCATATGAAAAGCTGTCAAAATCATATTCATGGGAGTCTGTTTCATCATTAGGTGTCATGTCAAGAACGTGAGTGAAATCAATGCTTTTTCCCCAATTGGGATGAGTTCTACCTAAAACCTCTGCTATGGTCAGATGAGCACCTTTTGACCTAGGTACCTCATTAGTGTTTTTAGCATCAACTACCTCTTGTGTAATGAGAAGTGACTGGAATTCCTAGTCAAACTATTCTTGAAAGTGTGGTGGTATGTATAAATCACCTTGATGACTTGGATTTAGAGTATATATTTCTTTCCACTCCTCATAAGTTAATAGAGAAAAGGAAGTGGTGTTATCAGAATTGTTGTCAGTGTCTACTATACTGACACATGGTATAAATTTATCTGGCTCAGCAAAGAATGCCGCCAGGTCTGGAGGAATAGGATAAGGAAAACTATCCTCATTAGAGCTGTCTTTAGGTTCTTCAGTTTTAGATATTTCTTCAGGTATTGGTTGTTTCTCTTCTTGAGGTACAAGCTTGTTTATCCCCATTTGAAATGTGAGTTTCTGGAAGCCTATACCTGTAGAGTTGTGTGTTCTATGACCAATAGCTTCAAGTGGTGTAAACAATCCCTTATGATTTGCACCTATGGGACCATTTCATTTATAGCCAAAACGTTGCATAATAGATAGACCTTTGCCATATTGCTCACGTTTTATGTCATACGGAGGAGTGGTTTGTTCAGAATTGTCTTCTCCTTTATAGATCGATGTTTTGATAGCTCTATCTTCAGCTTCTTGTTCTAATGGTACTGTGGCTTGTACAAAGGTACCACCATACTTTGTCAGAGGAGGAACCATAGAAGGTTTAGTGCTCTCAGAAGGTCTCCCAAAAGAACGTGGAGACAAAGGCAAAGATGTAATAGATAGAATAGGTTCAATCTGATATCCTCCCATATTAGTTTCTTTGAGTGTCAAACTCTTTTCCATTTCTTTTAATTTATTCTCAAGGAGTTCAATAGATTCTCTATTGGTAGGCACAAAGATGTCAGAGGGCATTGCAATCATAGCGTGTATTAGCAGGTATAGTCACTTCAGATCCTTGGAATGGGAACTTAATGCACTGATGGTATGTGGAAGGGATAGCCTGAATTTCATGGATCCATGTCCTTCCTAATAGAATATTGTATGCCAAAGGGATGTCAAGCACTTGACAAATAACATCTCGTTCAACAGGACCAACTTTGATTGGCAACACAACTAGCCCCTTGGATTTACGTTCTTCCTCGTCATAGGCCTTAATAGTAATCTTTTTGTGAGCATCAATGCAATATTTTCCATAGCCTAACTCAATAAGGAAACTAGCAGAGAAAATATTTAGGCCAGAGCCGTTATCTATGAGAACACGACGAACACACTTTGGACCAATCATGACTTCAATGTGCAGAGGGTTATTATGCGGGTGACTCAAAGAATGATCATCTTCCTTAGAGAAAGACAAGTAATGTGAGGAGGTCAAGTGACGTACCATGGATTGAAACCGATCAAGATCAAGATCTTTTGGGACATTTTCCTCGGCGAGGGCTTTGTCCAAAATTTCCTTGTGAGAAGGGGAGATTTTTAGGAGCTAAAAAATAGTTATCTGAGTATTAGTACATTGCAATTGATCGAGAATACTGTAATTGGAAGCATTAGATGAGGAACCCACTTTTGGATTCTTATTGGTAGATTCAACCTTAGCTTTGTCTGAAGGTTGAGTGGATGTAGATAGAGAAGGCTCAGGGCCTTTGATGATGATCTTAGCATGAGATCAAGTAACAACATTAGCGCTGACTTGAGACTGCTCTTGTTCAGAAGACTGTGGTGTAGACCCTCACAAAATGAAAGGTGTTTTGGACTTGGAAGTATCTTCCCTTCCGTTGAGAATGATGACATTACAATATTCAGCATCAACAGGTTCAACCATATTAATGATATTGTCGTTATTGGTGTATGTATAGTTGACCTTAGCATCAGTATTTTTTCCTTTAGATGATTCACCTTTTCCATGAGGAGGAAATGGATCTTTGAAATCTTGGTGATCAGAATTTTTGTTGTGACCTCCCACAGCAATAACCTCACTATCGATGAGATCCTGGATTTTATGCCGCAATTTAAGACAATTAGCTATTTTATGACCTTTGTTTTGGTGAAAATTACAATAAGCAGATTCATTCCACCAAGAGGGTCTTGGTTGCGGATCATAAGGTCGTGAATTATCCAGTGGAGTGAGTAAATGGTTGTCCATGAGAGTCTTGTAAATTGCCTTGAGAGGTTCTTCTAAAGGAGTGAATTCACACTTGGGTCTAGGAGCCCAAGGTTTAGGTCCAGAAAATCATGAAGTACTCGGTTTGGAATCTTCCACAGCCTGTTCAGTGGATTTGGCCACTTGCATCATGGTAGTGAGATTAAAGGCAACCTTGGAAGGCTTAGGAGTCACATTGTCTACAACACCATCATTCACAACATTTTGGTTCTTGTTGGGAAATTATGGTTTATCTTTTCTTGAAGAGGAAGACCCTTGTTTATTTTCCTTGTGTAAGGTCAATTCTCCTTTCTTGATCATAAATGTCTTGATTCTTACAACTTGTTTAATCATGTCATGAAAGGTTAGAGGACCTTGTAGCTATACTTGATACCCAAAGTCGGGGAGAAGATTATCGAGAAAGATGTCCAAATTTTTAGATTCAGGTATCTTGCAAGAATATCGTGTATAAAGTTGTCTCCATCTTTGGAGAAATGCCAAGAAGGATTCCCCATGATTTTGCTTCAAGTTGCAAAGATCTTAGATATGAGCCAGATGTTGGATGTTGTGAGAATAGTGTTGTAGAAATAAATTGGCAATTTCGTCAAAAGTTTTGATGCCAGTTGGTAATCTAGAGAACCATTCCATAGCCGACCCTCCCAAACTACATGGGAAAAGATGCATGAGATAGGTTGTGTCATGTATGAATTCCATGGAGAGAGCACCAAACTCTCGCAAATGGTCTTGAGGGTCAGATGTACCCAAGTATTTATCGTATTTAGGAAGTTCAACTCCTTTGGGAAAAGGAGGCATGTAAAGATATTTGTCAAACAGGAAAGGACAGATGCTTTCCAGTGTGAATTGTGTAACAGGTTTGTCTTTCTCTTTCAAAAGTTGAGAGAGTTTCTCTTGCATAGTTTGCATTTCTTTTCACAAACAGGAGTTTTTAGTTTCCTCCTCTTTCTTAACAAGTGTTTCTACATCATAGTTGGAAGGTAACTTAGCCCCTTGATTGGCTAGTTCAAGAATGTTTTTCTCTTTCTCCTCAGCTAGGAGAACTCCCATCATCCTACAAAATCTTTGTTAGCACGAGCTTGTGCAATCTCTTCTTGAGTGATTTCTACTTCTACATTGTTAAGGGGGTCTTGAGAATGAGAATTACCCCAAGTTTTAAAGAGGTCAGCTCTGCTAGCCTCACCTGATAGGAAATGATCTGCCATCTTTCTAGAATGCAAGGATTCAAGGTGTAAAGACTCGGTGTGAAAAGATTGGGTGTGCTCAGAATTTGGGTCTTCTTGGAACAAAGGATTTTGAACCCGACTAAGATCCACTGGAAATGGCTATTTATTGTAAGGTTGACGTACTGGGGAAGGAGATAAAGATGATTCCTCACTAGATGTAGCCGGTAATGGTGTGGAAAGTATAGATTCATCTTGATTGATTAAAGAAAATGTTTTGCTGCTTCGAGTTGTGACAGTCATAGACAAAGTTTTGAACAAGGAATGTGAACTAGGATCAAACTTGAAATTGTCTCAAAGTAATTGCACAGAACGTGCCAAAAGGTGAAGTATCCTTGGTGAAAATTGCCAGAGATGAGGCTAGAATAGAAAAGAGATTACTATTGCGACACAAGGCATGACAACACAGATGGAAAAGATCAAAAAGATGTGAGACAAGACTAGTTTAAGCAAGAATCACGTAGTTCTCAACCCAAGAAACTAAGTTTCAGGCTGTGTGAAGATGGAGGGCAGAAAAATAGATCCATATTAGAGACCAGATTTGATAGAAGTACACCTAACTGACAGAAATTAGCTTGTTGTTTTAGAAAAAAGACTCCAGACTCGCACGAAGAAATGCTCTTTCGCGCGAAGATTCTCACCGACGCGCGCAAAACTTTGCAGTATCGCGCGAAGAATGACACCAGACTGGTGAAGAAAAAGTGAAAAAATGATGGCACTATTGCCAAATGTCACGTGATAGTTTACTGCGTATCACGCAAATATTCTCAGAGAATGATGCGAAGATTGGGAAATGTCATGCAAAACTATGCAAATTTTAAAAAATGAACGTTTACAGAATTAGATAGTTGAGACTAGTTTGCATTTCCTGAGATAGAATCATGCTATTTTCTACTAGATAGTTTGAGTTACAGATTGTTTTGGACATGTTCAAGATTGACAGTTTGTGTTTTTTGATGATAGTTTCGATTGCTCAAATGATACACCCACGCAAAGCACATTAAACAGAATGTTTGTAGTACCAAAACAAGAACATCACAATCCTAGGATAGCCAGGACAGTATTTGTTGAATCCCCACTTGAACCAAAGTTTAGCTACGCTTACTCTTAGTGGACAACTTAGAAGCTTGGAGGCATGGGCTCCTGCTTACATGTGCACTCACTTCTCAGGCACACTAAGCTTCGAACCCCAAAGGAATTGCTTCCCAAAGGGCCATTGTCTCTACTAAGAGCCGTAAGAGTGTGGGGCGTCTTAGTCAGTCTTTGACCTTCACGCCAATAGATAGAGGGTTTTTGGAAACTAGAACAATAGTTTGTAGTAAGGTCATCCGTTTAGGTGGTTGTGATCAAGTCATTTTCCCAATAAAGGGGGCTCTCCCAATCCTTTCAAAGCAAGGCTTTCACCTTAACAATGTCGGGACTTTAACGTACCACTAGGGTACTGGAGGAGATTTTGGTTGCCACAACAAATCCACACCTGTCTATTGTGACATTAATCACAATAGTATTTTTTGTATACCGGTTTGGAAGGGCTTGGCTTTAGCCTGTTACCGGCTGGGCATCCACTGTCACCGGCTCTGCTAAAGCTCTCGGGAGGTAGCCATTCTAGAAGAATCACATGAATTTCTCTTACACCCAAGATCCATAAAGGCAAGGGGAGAGGATACATTCATGTAGTTCTTAGGATTACAATCTAAAAAAAAACTTCAATCACACAAGATAATGATTCATTTTAAGCACCAACCGAAGTGTGTTTTAACTACTAAAAATAAACATAGGAAATTGTGAAAACATGCAAGGTCTTTAACAAACGTCCTGAAATAAATCCATTAGTAGTTTTTAATGCCTTTCTTCATATCAACGTCCTGCAATAAACATGTTAGAAGTTTATGATGGATTTTCTTTATCTCAGCGTCCTGCAAACCACTGTTAAGCTGTTTCAAAAGATAAAATCAAAGAAACACAGATGTCAGAAAATAGTAGGTGGTTAGAAAATCGAGATAAGAAAATATGAAATGAAAGCTCTAGTGTGTAATTTCACGCGATAATGTATACTAGATCACGTGAAGAAGTGCAGAGAGCCACACGAAGAACTAGAAGTTCGTGTGAGACGCTCAAAAAGTTTGTGCAAGATTAAAACATAACTTGTACGGAAGTATGGATAGAATGCAAAAAATTAAAAAAATGAAATGAAATGAGGCCAGAATAGAATGTACCTACCCCACAGTGGGCGCCATAAATGTATGTGGTAAATTTGGCCTTGTTAACTCACCATACACTTCAACATAGTCCTTCTTCACCAGATACACACAAGACTGAATATGAGATTATTCATCCTGTGTACCTGCATGATTCGACCTATTGCCTTCTATCTAGATGGGGTTTTTGAAGTAACTCTCAGAATGAGAGTCTCACAACCATAGACCAATCTAGGAATGAAGGATTTTTCTCCATGAATGCAATGCAATGGAAGATTATTCTAAGAATTGAAAGATGCAAGATTAATCTAAGACATGATTCCAATGCAATTATTCTATTGCAAATGAGATTATTCTATGTGAGATTATGAACTAAGAATGTGGCAATAATTTAGTATTCTAACAATGCATGAAAGTAAGTGGGGTAATCAGGGGTTTTGAATGAGGAATGGGAGTTCTTTTATAGACTCAGAGGTTGTTCAGAATGGAAAGTTTCCTCTTTTGAAATAAAACAGATAGAAAAGCCAGTTTAGAATAGAAAGCTTTATTTAAAAGAATATAATAAATTGTTTTCTCTTTGCTTTAACTATTTTATTTCTTTGATTTAATTCTGTTTTATTTGATTTATCTGTTTTCTTTCTCTTTAAGGCATAATTAAAGAGAAGTTTCTAATTCTGAACAAAAGAAAGATTTTTGAGAGAATATCCAATTAATTAAATAAATATGACCTCATAAATAGGTTTTTCTCAATTATCTGAACATTTAAATTCAATTATTGAAATGAGGATATTTATTTAATAATTAAATATGATTTAATCCCTTTTTCATGTGTCTTAGCTAAAGAGGGTGAATTTAATTTAATTAAAGTGCTAGGAATTTACTAATTAAATTAATTTGATCATAAGGTTTGTTTAGCCAAATAGATACTTAGGAATTAAATATGATGTATGATTAATGACAATTTAGGATTTTTTGCATTTGACACTTAGGTTGAGTAGAGTCAGTTAAAACTCAGAATTGCCTAGTACAATAGGATTTTGATGATCTAGAAGAGTGACAAATGCAACAAAATTGGTTAGGGTTGCAAGATGCCAATTTTGGGGTGTTACAATAGATACAATCATACAAGTTGGATTGGTAACATGCTCATACTTGCCTGATGGTCACTCTCTGGGACCCATGTTGTATACTCTTTCTTTCACAAGGATGAATTGTCTTGTTTTAATTGCTTAGTTGTCATCATCTAAATCTTGGATGTAATATGGTATGCATTTTTTTAAACAAACAAATTATATCTCATGGATTCATCTCAATTCTTGCACTCCAAAAGATTCTACAAAAGTGTTTGAACTATTCTATGAGAAAAATTGGGCAAATATAATTTCATTTTCCAGGATTCCATCATCCACATAAAAAGAAATCATAATAAAATTTCTTCTCATACAATTCATGATGAAAGAAGAATTTTTTAATATACCAAATCTTAGTTTTTATATTCCCAAAGTTTCTATTCATCATCCAGACTCACTTTCATGTAAGGTTTGAATCAATTTGAAAATCAAATGATACAGACTAGAGATTTTTATAACACCTCTTTACCAATTTTGTTGCATCTCATCCACTTAATCGAGACTCAGCTACTAGTTTGAGAACGAGTCAGCTTATAAAGAAAATCTCAAATGCTTTCCCTGCTCCATTATTCTCAAAGAAGGGGTGCCTGAAATATTTATGAAAATTGGCCTAGAAATTTTTTCAATGTCCTCAAACATGATTGAAATGGCTTTGCTTTCTCAAGCAAATATAATGATAAAAAAACAAAGTCGTGAGCTTTTTAGCAAATGATCTCAATAGAAACTATATTGAAAACATAAAACACTGGCCATATGCATCCTAAGGTTCTAACCTCTATGCATATTGTCCTCTTTTCGATCCTTTGTAGCACAAAAATGCTTCTAGAACATTATGAGTTGTCAATCATACTTTGGACTTTCTCAAATAATAAAAAGCATTGTAAGTCATGTGCCTTCCGTGAAAGAGGTCCTGATTTCCACAAAAAGATAAAATCTGACACCAAATCTGGGGTTGATATTTTATATTAGCTCAATTTTCAATTAAAGGAGTTGTTAATACATTTTGAGAAAGGAAAAAATGACAAAAAATGATCCAGTATAAAGAATATACGAGACTAAGAAATGAGAATCATGAGATATGAAAATAAGCTCCAAAAATGATTGATGGTGTGACAGAGTGGTCACGTTTCCTACAAGGTTTTTTTTGTGCCATTTTGGGGCACATTTTCTACCATGACCACACCTAGTTTTTTCTCAAACTGCGCAACAGAAGTTTTTATTAACGCTAATCATCTGTCTGCAAATAGATGCTATAGGTGAGACAACATAAGTCAAATATAAAGGAGAAATGTTGGACTTGGGGGAAAATTGAGGGCCAAGTAATATTTACACATTAGAAAACTAGATACAAAACATATATAAACAAGTACCATGTTGAATTATTGATGATTCTCAACCCATTTAGTGATCATCACTCATCACTCCTTTCAGGATTTGTGTCAACTAGGTGGTTGTTTCTCTTGGGGAGACTTTACCACATCCAAAAGGCCTCATAAATATGCCAAGTTCTTCTAGTCTTTCCTATTGGAGTAATTGTTCACTAAGCTCTAGCAAGCCTTCAAGAGCTTCTTCTCTTTGTTGATATGATTTAAGATCTATTCCTCCCCTTAATTATTGTTGAGAATAATCAGAATCTCTGCTAGAGGTTGAAGTTGTCTTAAGGTGATGATCTACAATATGATGGCCAGTAACAGTCATTCCCATGGGGACTGACAGGACATCTAGATCATTATTGTTTGCATCTAAAAAATAATTCACATATGTTATTCCTTGCAGCAAGCTGCTCACAGTTCCTGTCTCAGACTTAGCTTGATCTGTACCGATTCAAAAAGTACTATTTCTAATTACATGGATCACATCATTCAAGGCTGGTTTCACATGAACTGAAGCAGGAGCTTTTGCATTGATCATGATTGTGCACTTCTCCTGTGTTCTATCAAATCCTAGAAATACAATCTGTTTGACAATGAACTTCGTTGTGATTTTATAGCCAAACTTATAATCTTTAATTTCCTTATATGTCAGTTTTCTCTTTTATATATTTAACTTCTTTCTTTTAACATAGAAAAACTCAAACTTCTGAAAAAAATCTTGTAATCAAACTATAAAAAAAATTTATTTTTAATGAAACTACCTTTGGGCATATAATCTTCCAAAACAACACTAAAATCTTGCATCCAAAGGTCTTGTTTTGACCATACTTTTGTGATGGTACTTCACTATCAGTGGTTGGTTAGAAGCATTAAACTCATGAAAAATGGTGTGCTCTAAGAGGGTCCTTAAGGCCTTGAAGGCCTTAAA